>CM062810.1:846319078-846616949 GCA_031772625.1 Pinus tabuliformis | reverse complement strand
GCCTGTCATGGAGATGTAGGACAAACAACCGGGCCAACTCTCTGTGATGCTGAATGTGTGACAGCCTCTCGCAAAACTGATAACAAGCCATATGCTGAAAACAGCCACTGCCAATGGCAAGCCTGCAACTCTGTCAATGATGTGCTCTTCTCTCCTGTGGTGACCACCTTTGCCTCCCCTACGAGGCCTCCGCTGTGTCTCAATCTCAGTAGATGATGATCGGTCATCACCTTGCTCATTAGTCTCAGTAGTTGACATGGTGTTATTGAGCAAGGTGGAATAAACAAGTCAAAATGACCGCTGCCCTGCCTGCAAAATGCTGTGAAATATGCTGTTTTCAAGGGGAAACATCATGAGGGATATGTTAGGGGAGGGAATTTACATATAGGAAAGGGAAAAATATATATATAAACAGGGAATTCTGAAGGAAAACATCACATAATGCTAAACATGTCATTCCATCTTTCAACATTTGCAAATCAATACTTTATTTAGGGAAACTGTGTTTTTTAAGCATCAAGGGAAAGGACAATGAAAATCTTCATGATGGAGGGGAGGATGTCATGGGCATAGGGGGATAGGGCAGCATCACTTATGTACAAGTAACAGGCATCTCATTTCATTTTGCTTTGAATGTCATTTAAGAGAATACTCTGTTTTTTCATGACTTTAGAATGGCCATTTGATGCTTTGGGAAACAGGGATTTAGGGTATTTGATTGCAAAAGGAAGGGAAGGTTTGCTGTGATTATGTCATAATGGAAGGGTGAGGGAATTGGTAACTTGGGAATTAGGGAAAAGAGAGGATATTAGGAATTAGGTTTAGGGGGACAATGAAACCCTTTTTAATAATCACTGCCAATTAATTTTCATAACAGCAGTTCATTTAAACAGGGGTAGTTTCATTTTTGCATTTGTCATTGGGAATTAGGGTTTCACTATATGCTTTGACATTGGGGATGGAAATTCAATTGCATAAGGAGCTTTGTATGAAGGGAAATGCAATTTGAATTAGGTTTTCATATGGGGAATATATAGGGAAAAACAGAGTCTTAAGGATGGGGAAAAATACCATGTTAATGCAAAACCCTAATCACAGCAAAACTGATTTTTTTGATAGCTATGCAGCTGTACATTTAATGGATTTTTGTCATGACTTTAACATAGCTTACAACCTTTGACATATACACAGCAAGATGACATTTTTCTTTATTTTTTATAAGGCTATGCAAATGGCATTTTCACTGTTTTTACATTTCTTGTGTGCATGCCTTGTCATCACTTTCTTTTTGTTTTTTACAATGTTTTCTTTTTCATTTCCTTGCTGTGCATTTCATATATTTGCTGTATGTCATAATGGTGCTTAGGGTTTTAGCATGAGGGAAACTAGGGTTTGAATAGGTTTAGAAGGGATTAGGTTTTCATAGGATTTGGGGGTAGGGTTTGTATGGTTAATTTGCAAATATGATTAATGAATATGACATTTTAACACTTGTGATTTAACATGGGAAAATAATGGAAGGGAATAAAGGAAAAATCACCTTGAAAAACGAACAAACTATCAAAGCATATGCTTGCAAAACAACCATCATTTAACCTATTTTTCATTGTTTTCTTGCATGACAAAACATGACCATAAATCTCCTTTGAAACCATGACACACTCATAAACTTGATAAAGGAGGCATACCTTGGAAAAAACCCGAGCAAATTTGGAGAAATTCGGAGTTTGGATGAATTTTGGTGAGTTTTCTGTGCAGGCGGACCAAATGGTCGCGCACCACCCCGGAATGGTCGCGCACCACTGGAATGGTCGCGCCTGTGTAAATTTACACAGGGAAATGCTCGTGGAATGGTTGCGCACCACCCAGATGGTCGCGCACACCTGTGGAATGGTCGCGCACCTTCCCAAGCACTGGACTTGCAGAAAATTGCCACGAAATCGCCTTCTTTGCCTCTAGCACGAAATTTTCACTTTGAATTGCACAATAAGAGTGACTAAAGAGGGAAGTTAGCTTTTATAGGGTCATTTTAAAAAAAAAATTAACTTTAGAACCCACTTTCTAATGTTTTCAACTTGCTTTTCTTTTTAACACTGTTTAGAGTCTTTTTGTCCTGAAATGAGCTCTTTTGATGCGTTTGACTCCGTTCTTTTTGCAGGTTGACCGCCTGATGGACTGTAGTGAAGGAACCAGGGTTGTTGCCGGCACTTTTACAAATTTTTGAAAATTTCTTTATTTTTACAAATTCCTCATGGCCTTGGATTTAAAAACAGGGTTTTTTTAAATCCAAGGCATAAAGTGAGCTATAGCTGAAGAAAATGATAATGAACATATGTACAAAATTCCTTCCGGCTTGCTGGGCACTTACTGACCATGACTCATTACCTTGAAATGATTTTGACTCGAAACCCTAGACCTAAGACCATGGGATCTCAAGACAAAAAATAAGACAAGCATGACTCAATTACATTGTTGTATGACCTGATCCAGCAAAGCCAAGAAGGGAACAAAGACCAGCTCCTCCATTCAGTGTTATGGCATGCCTAGTGGGATGCAAAACTGACACTGATGAGACACCTATAAATGCATACGCAAAGAGTTATTGATCACTGATGGAGGGCTCAAGACCGACACTAACAGAGTCTTTCACTCTTCTTCCCCCGAGGTGTTTTTCGAATCGTGAAGATGTCTCCATCTCGGGGAAGCTTTTCGATCTCTTGTCCACTCACACATATGATGTTGAAGGTGAAGTCGCCTGGCCTGAGCACTTATATAACTTTCTTTTCATGATTTATGAGGAAGATGAGTTTTTTGATGAACAGGCTGGTTTACTGCTTGCATATACACTTCGCGAATCCCCATTTCATTGGGTGCTCAGCCTACTGGCTGACACCGTGCTCTTATTGAAGACACGTTCTATCATTTTGATCCAGACCATATTGACCAGAAACTGTTACAACAATGGAGGGCTCCGCATGAATCCATTATTGATTTTTGGCAGCACTTTCTTGACTTGCAGTTTCAAGCTCTGAAGAGCCAGATGAAATTTGCTTATCTTTGGGACCGGTTCGAGCATTGCCTTAGGAAATCTGCCCGTCCCAAGAGGAAGTTTGATATCAAACCTCGCTCAACATTCTTCATTGATGGAACTACACAATCTCATGTGGGAGCGGGAACTGTCTCAACTGACTATCCACCTCCCTCTCATTCAGCAGCTCCACCACTGCTTAGTGATGTTGAGGATCATGCTCACACACCTGTTCATCCTTCACACTCTCCCAACATCAATCCACTCGATTTTCGTACAAATTTGGTTGTGAGTCCTTCGAGTTATCATATGCATTATTTTCTTTGACCTCCGTCTTTGCACTCAGGTGTTTCTCCGGATGATGCTATCTCGTGTTCGTCCATTCTGGACTCTTCACTTGTTATGAACGAGGAACAACCCACTGACAGAGTCGATGTTGCACAACCAACATGCGCTGTCATTCATGAAGAGTATGAGTGGGATCTTGAACATCAACACACAGCGAAGGATGACTCCCTTCTATGCGAGTCCCCTCCGTTCTTTCCTAACCTCTATGGTGAACCTTCCATCCATGATTTTGCATGTGTATCTTCATCCATGGATGCACCCATTGTTGATCACTCGCATGACTCACCGGATGTTATTCCATCATTAGACAACAGATAGGATAAGTTACTCATTGAAAATCCACTTGATCCTTCATCTGTCTTTTCCGGAACACAGAGGATGAGTTTGTTCGCTTTTCATCTACCCCTCTGTGTGATTCATCCAACCATGAGGATGCCGACCAACATCCTAAATTTTCTTATCTTGGCTGTCGTGATCTCTTCACCTCATCATCCGATCACGATGTTGCTTCACTCATTGTTAATCTGTCTAAGCCATTGGTCTACGAAGATCCATCTATCAATGAAGTCGAAACCCCACAGACCATTGAGGCACTTCAGCCTAAGCTGATGGTTATGTCAGGCCCTCACTGTCTTGAGGTTGGTTTCGCTTCTGATCAAGAAATTGTTCAAACACTCAAGGCTCCTCATAACTCATCTGTATGCACTAAAGATCAATATAACACTCAGATTTTACTTCCTCCACTCGAACTAAATGATCCCATTGCTCATGCATTAGAGGAGTCTTACATTGCAAGCACTCGTGCGCAATGCAAGTTATCTTTGTTTCTTTCGTTTGCTTGCATGTCACAGTCAAGAGTGTGCTTATGCTTCAAAGTTGCACGTAGTGTCACACAACACCATGATAAGTCCGCGGACTGCCCATGATGCACATACACTCACTTATCTCCCGTGGGCACTTTGAATCACGAAGTGTGGTTGTATTCATTGTTATATCTTTCTTGCTTGCTGGTTCGCACAACTGGGTTGCTCGCGGACCAAGCCTTCACTAACATGGGTCTACCAATGCGTCGGTGGCTGTAATGGAAGTATCACTTCACGTGATCAGGCCCATGTACCATTAGTGTAGGAGTAGGAGTAGTGTTTTCTTTCAATTGTTTGCTTGCATGCTTGTTTGCTTACGTGCTTTGTTTGCTTGCTTTTTTGTTTACTTGCTTCGCTTTCATTTTTGCTTCTGCTCTTGCTTTGCTTTGTTGATTTTTAGTTCGTTCGCTTGTTTCGTTCATAGGTTAGTTTTGCATGAAACCATGTATGACTCTTGAAGCGAGCTGGGTAAAGTACAAGAGGGCTTGTACAACTATCACTACTTGGTTATCTGTCATCTTGCCTCTGTATGATGAGCTTGTTACTTTTAGTCCATGATACGTCGAAGGAAAATACATACTGTTCGAAGTGAACCTTGGTGTAAACACAACGCTTGCGTGCTAACTAGTGTCACCTTCTCTAGTCGATTGTTTTTGGGTTAACCCTTGTCAGCTCAGTCAAGTAGAGTAAGGTAAGGGGGAAAACCTTAACAGGCACGTCAGAGATACAATAAAATACTTCTTTGCTGGAACAACCTCTTCTTCTCTCAATAAGTCGGGATCCCTCTTCCGCCTCTGAAATGAATAAGTACTATGCACAGTGAAAAATGAAAAAAAGAAAATTCAAAATGAAAAATGAATAAGGCGAAAGAAGAGAAAGGATTCTTGCACAAGGAGGTGATGCAAGTAACTCCACCGGGGTACTGACCAGGCTCGCTGGTAGCAGAGCCATGCTTGTGTTCCTATGTGACTCCACTGGGGTACTATCCAGGCCTGCTGGCAGTGGATCAACACCAGAGACAAAACTAAGACTCTGACGACTATACTGCTTGTGCACCTATATACCCCTCAACCCCAATCGAAACAACTGTGTTGCCTTGGCTTGGAATGTGTGTCAATCGACCAAGAGTCTGGAAGATGCTACATCTTACAATCAAACTAGTGTGAAGCCAAGATGAGCTGAGAGCTGAACAATACTTCCGGAGGTGTTAGACTTGCTTTTCACGAACAAGGTCCATTCAGAGAGCTGGAGTTCTACCAGTGTGTCGCCAAGTGTTGTAGTGGCTACAACCACCCTCCAAAATTTTGCGTTAGCCTGTTTTGGATCCTCCCTACCAACCTTACACAACACTTTGTCTTGCTTCGTCAAGTACTCAAGCTTCGAGTGTTTTCCTCGCACAAAGGCAGCCTATCGATCACATTTGATCCATTCCCCTCACAGGCTGCTCACCTGGACTTGGTCCAGCTGCAGGCTAAGTAGCTTCCCCTTGAAAATTGCACATTCCTGGAGGGCAACCAGCCTTCCCTCCAGGAATTGTGCAATCCTCTCTGACAGCCTGCTGGGCTCCAGGATTGCGCAATCCTGCTAACCAACCCTCCCAACAGGATTTGCGCAAATTTTCCTAGCAACAGCTGTTCAACCCACGATTTGCGCAAATCTGGGCAACAGTCAGCTGCTCTACCCAGAAATTGCATAAATCTCTCGGGTAACCAGCCTAGATCCCAGCTAGAAATGCACATTTTTCTCCAGCAGTCGAGCAGTCTCTTGCATGTGCAGCTGAGTTGACCGATTCCCTTCGGGACTGAGCAAAATAGACTTGCATGCATGGGCTGATTCTCCCAAGGCAGCATGCAAAGGCATCCCTTGTTTCAGGGATCTATGTTTAGCAGTTGGAGGTTACATGCAAGGAGCAATTTCGAAACCTCCCACCAAGTGTCGCTTCCCCTAGATTCATGGCATGCGCGTCACAACCTCGATGTTATAAAAACTCATCAACCAGACGTTGCAGAGCTCATTCCTCACATCAACCTTGCAACTCTGACATCCCACATCACATCTAGGAGCAGTCAGCACATTCAGCTCAGTTGTTTTGGGGTAAGCTCGCTTCCCATGCCTTGTGCTGCATTTCTGTCGCTTTTTGTGTTTTCGCTTGTAGGAGTAATGTTTGTTTGATTTATTTGAATGCTTGTTGTCATTTACATATTTACTAGCTTGTTCTAGATTTGTTTCAGTTTTTGTTGCTACCTCACTACTATTGCATGCATGAAACTGTTTTGCACGGACGTTCGCCCAACCGATGAACTGCCTCACCCACATGCATGTTGATCTGTTTGCTGAATATTTCATTCATGTTTTTCATGCACTGTCAATCACTTCTGCTATCACTTAGTGTCGCCATGCATTCACTGACTTACTTGCTTTCAGTTGCTCGTTGGTGAGTCGGGCCAACCTTGGCCCGGGCTCTGCCTTCACCAAGGCTGCATTGCACAATCTGGGAAAGGAAGACTCACCTTCCTCTCCAGATTTGTGCATTCCTACTCGACACCGGCCTCCAAGACTGTTTTGCGCATTTCTGAAGGACAGTGGCTACTTGGCCCAAGAAATTGCGTAGATCTGTCCCTAGGCTAGCAATCCTTCCCGGTTGGAATTGCGCATTGTGCAATCCCAACAGTCAGCAACCAGACTGGACTGTGCATTACGCAACTCCAGTAGTCAGCCAGTCTCCTAGCAGCCCTAACTGTGCCTTGAGAAGTCTTGGCAGTCGGTCTCCCGACCTCCGGACCGAAATTTTGCAACCTTCATGATCATTCACCCAGGTATGTTGCAAGTCAGTTCTCATGTTATTTTGGTTTGCGACTGACAAATTGCTTGCTATGAGTGTTGCCATGTCTCCAGGTATCGCAGGTGTTCATCTGCCTCTCAATAGTACAGGTATAATGGTTTCCAGGAGAGCAGAGATGAGGACACCATTTAGAGCACACTTGGTGATGCAGTCGATCAAGTGTCTATGATCTTGCCTACTCAAGAAGACATCAAGATGTTCGTAGATAAGGACATCAAGCGGCAACATCACAACGAGCAACATCATGAACAACAGATGAATATAGCATACTGAATGCAGTGAATGCAAGAGGAAGGTTGCTGACAACACAGAGGCGGAACAAAGTTGCAAGATCAAGCAGATCCACTGATAATGAAAGAAACTTTGGAGACTCAGGCTATGAAGTGACAACGCGACACGAAGATCGCGCGAAGGTAGAATATGGAACAAAGAGGGAGTTGCATGTGCTGAAGCGACAACTTAGGAATAACATGAAGCTACACAAATAGACAAATGAGTTGCAACAGGAACAGGAACAATAGTGGGCACAACATGCAATTACAAAGGAAACTTCGCCCGTACAAGTTAAGGATCCATCCTAGCAGATGACACAAAGCAGACATGGTGAGAAGTGTTGTTGATTGCATGCAAGGGATTCAGAAACATGCATATCATTGAGTGCGCGCATGCAATCCAACCCATTCAACACACTCACCAAGGTGAAGACCAATCCAATTGGGGCTGAACATGCACTTCGGCAAGTTGATGTGCATGAACACCAACACACACTTGAAGATCAGCATGGACACTATGCATGAGTGTGTTGCTGGTTCAACCATACCCAAGAAGACCATGCACATATTGGCAGACGAGTTGGATGAAGGGGCCAAACCAATGCACCGATTGCAACGAAGGCAAGAGTTCACTTCAGCAAGATGTCACCATGAGGTACATGCACACCATCATGGATGACCAAGATTGGCATCAGCTCACCAGCTTCACCATCACAAGCATGTCAAAGAGTTTGTCTCACCACAACGGATCGAGTGTCAGTGATGTCTTGCAAGGCTTGCTCAAGCCATGTTGTCTCACATGAGTACATGTGCATTGTAATGTTGAGTCATGTCAAGTGTAAGTCGAGTGTCAACAGTTGGATGTAACAGTCATTGAATAGGTGAAGAGTAATGAGGGTAGTTGAACTGTCACAAAGGGGGAATGTTAAGGGTCACCCCACCCTTTGCTATAAATAGTCCCTCATAACTCATTGTATAGGCTTTTTGTCATCCAATCTTCTACTAAGACTATCTTGAAGAAGGCTTGAATAGTATTGTAACACACCTTGGCTTCTCCACTGCACGGAGCTAGTACATCTCTTTGGAGGAGCAGGCAGATGTGGCTGTAATGTTCCACTATTGGGGCTAGTTGGTTTACATGGATGTATTATATGATTGTGACTTACATTTCTTTATATAATAAGAGCCAACACATTTTCAT
This sequence comes from Pinus tabuliformis, assembly GCA_031772625.1. Taxonomy (NCBI): domain Eukaryota; kingdom Viridiplantae; phylum Streptophyta; class Pinopsida; order Pinales; family Pinaceae; genus Pinus; species Pinus tabuliformis. Next base: position 846,608,395 of record CM062810.1, on the reverse strand, counting down.
GCATATGCTGTTGTTGTAGTTGGACTACTCCAGTTGCTTTAATGATATATGTTGTTTAACTTATGTACTTGTGTATGAACTGATTCACATGCAATTATATGAATCTTGTTGTTAATGTGTTGCATATGTTGTTAATGCTGTCACCGTCCGTGTCGACTTCTCTGCCGGACATCAGACAAATCTTTCACTTGAACCTTGCTATAGCAACTGCCGCACTCGTGTTCGGAATGAGTCGTGAGTGCTGTATGTGTTATCTTACCTTGTATGGTGTGACTGCCGCATCCGAGTGGACTGCTCCGCTGGAAGCTGTGCATGTCCTTTGTGTTGTGTGTTCCTAGCCGAGTTGGGACTGATCCCTTTCAACCTGGAACTCACCTTCACCTCCTTCCCCTTTCGAAGTGTTGGAACCTCTCATACACCTTCCTTGACTCACTGCATCAGTCACACCCTTGTTGCTGAGAGAGTTATCCTACTTGCCCTTGTGCGACACCGCAATCAAGGCATTACCTTACGACCCACTGTTGGGACTCCTACACCAAACAGTCTGAGGTCTAATTGGGACTTCTTACCAGGGAGATCCCCTTGACATGTTGGCGGGTCCAGCACCGTCAACAAGGCCTTAATGCATGTTTAGTCAACCATTTAAACTTGGATCAATTATAATTTCTTGCCTTAAACTAGTTTTTTATTTAATCATGTGTGCTTAGAACTTATTCTTTAACCAATTACCTACATTAGTAAAAAAATCACCATTGTGCAGGCCTTTTTCAAGGCATCTTTCACCTCACAACCTGATATTATGCATGTGCAAGTTTTTGTAGTATAGGTTGAGAAGATTAGTTACTTTCTTGCTGGATTGATTAATTGGAACTTTGCTTTAGAGATAATATTTATTTGAGAAGGAAATTGTCAACCTGCATATATAGTGCTTGACATCTCACAAGTTTAAGAACTCCCAAATTGATAATTTAAAGTCCTAATATATGCAAGTAAATTATCCCAACAGACATATCCACTCCTATAGAAAAAAATAGACAAACCTACATTATGATACCTAAAACATTAACATACATCAAACTCAAAACCAACCTACCAATACAAAAAGAAACTTGGTATCCAAAATATGATTATAACTAATTCAAGATATCATTACTTTTTCAGCCATGTGGGAAATGAGCTTAACTCTCTAATTTTGGTGCCTATAAATGGGTTGATAGTAGTAGGATTTCATGGAGGGCCATCCATTGCAAGTTTTCTAAGAAGTGCAACTATGAATTGAATGTTAGATTTAAAGGAGTTCCACCCAATGATTTCTTTCTAACTGTTGTACTTAGTTGTTGAGAGTTAGGGGTTAGAGCACTGATGGCTACAACTTTGTTCATAGTGTGAAAATGGGCTTAGGATGGTCATGATTTCCATTAGGAATAATTGTTGATATGGAAAAGGGTTTAAGGGATTGTTTAAATGACTATGCCTTTCTAACTCCTTCCTTTCTCTTTGAAAATCATTCTCTCTTCTTTTTTACTCTCTATGAATCTATTCTTGCTCTTTCCTTTGATCTTTTTTTCCTTTGTAAAACCCATTATTGTTCCTTTGCCTAACATTGCAATGCCTTGTTTTTTTTTCCTTCTCCTTCCTTTCTCTTATTGTAATAAGCAATTTCTTCTTATCCTTTATCTATCCATTGTTCCTTTAATTTACTTGTTCCATTTTTTTTTTCATTTCCTCTTGTTCAACAAGGATTTGAATATTCCAAGATGAAGTAATGATCTATGATTGAAGACTCAACCAAATTGAACCATGACCCCGTGTCCTTTGGTTTTCTTATATCCTATCAATTGATAACCTAATGAATTTGGAAAGGAATCCACTTAGTTTTTGTAGTGATTAGCCATCACCCAAATGACAAGAAATCACTTATTATCTATTTTCATCATTAGGCTCTTAATTTCCCCCAAAACAATAACATCTTATTTTTATTTCTAATCTTCATTATCTACATAAAAAATGCACCACCTCATTCAGATCAAGAATGGGTGGATGAGATGACATTGATATCCTCATCTCTTTAGTCATGTGATCAATTTTAATTCCAAGATTGATGAGGCCCTTGTTTACCAAGATGTATAAGGTAAAATATGCAGGCATAGAGAGCTTCTCTTTGTTCACTAGACCTTCTTGTGTTTCATCAACTTGTGACATTGTTTCACAATCCACAATTTTATTTACTTTCTCTTGTATTTATATTGACAATTGTTGCACATGTTGCTCATTTATACCTCATAGACTTGTGAAGCTCTAAATAACACTTGTTTCTTGAGAGGAAACCTCAAAAGTCTCCCTTGACAACATGTATTTGAAAGTGCATCAAGATTTAGGGCCTAATACTTGTACTCCTAATACTAGACTTTATGTTATTGACAATGAGTGCATGTTGCAATGTTAATTTTACCCCCAATTTAGCTATTTCAATTGTCTTAATCTCACGACTGAGGTTTGTTTCCATTCTTATCCCTCTCTTGGATTAAAGTATGATTTGAATGGTGGAAAGACATTTACATTCAATGGTTGAAGCTCATGGCTTGTGAGAATTGAAAAGGTTAATAAATCAATACCCAAGTCTTTGGCCTCTTAGATGGTAGTTAGTATCATATGACTTCCACACTAATTGAAAATGAGAATGTAACAATTTTTAAGTGAAAATCATCCTAGATAGATCTTGCAAAGTAATGAATTCAATTGAGTGACAACTCTTTGGTCATCCAACCACATGGTTGAGTTGCCATACATGCTCCTAGCTCACATTAAGCAAAATGGTTCTTAAGTTGTCTTTTTTCCTGGAAGAGATAAAAGCGTAGAATGTGTTAATAGAAAACATCCAAACAACAGTGTACAAACATCCAGACTCTAGTCTCTACACTTATATGGGGTACACTTCCACCATCTTTTTGTGCCAATACCCTCATAATGCACAATATGGTTACTTATAAGTATGTTTCATTGTAGTTCCAAGTTATATGTGGGCCATAAGGTTTGGCCTCTTACAACTTAGACAAGTTATCATAAAATTTAGAAACAATGAAAGGTCTAAGGTTGTTTTCTTGGTCTTTGTCCAATACCTCCATAGTCCTCATTGTAAAATATGGATGCATTTTCTTAAGTCAAGTCCATGGTGACTTGCCAAACAATCCATTATGGAATGGATTATGTCAAGTTTGGAAATGAGGGCCACACATGATTTTAGTTGAAGGATTTCAAGACCATGTCTTTATATAAATGCATAATTCCGACCTCTCCTTTTTTTCTTAATATTATTGGGCACCTCTTTCTTGTTGTAGAAATGAGTCCTCACAACTAATATGTAAGATTATTGGATTAAATGCCCCATTTCTTTGTAGATGTCCTGGTAGAAGAACCATTATCCTTGATTCCTTAAGGGCATCATCCATGTCTTTCTTTTTCCAACTTCTTCTAAGAGTTATCTTCTTTGTGACAACGAAAACACTTGTTACATTCACATCATTTGGAACAATTTGTGGTTGCATATTTGAAGTAGGCTTTAAGTCCACTTTTGTGAACACATTCTTGACTCCTCTTTTATGGTCTAATAAAGGTTGCATCCTCTTAACTATTGATTTCTCTTACCATTCCTAATCATAATAGGAGTACAACAAAGTGAATTGAAATTTGATAGTAATCTGAGAATGGAAATTGTTTGACACAATGGTTGCAATAGAAAACTAGAACACGGGTATAAACTTACAAATAAAATGGACTTACAATGACAACTAAAAAATACAAAACTCAAAGTGACAACAAACTTTCGAACAATGTTGAGCATAATTCAAGAAAAAGCTGTTGAGAACTTGCCACTATAGAAGAGCGTTGAGCACAATTGGGGACAAGGGTACTGAGTGCTTGCCACTATAGAAGAATGTTGAACATAATTGGAGACAAGGGTGCTGAGAACTTACTATTATAGGAAAATGCTAAGCACAATTGGAGACAAGATGTTAAAAACTCTATATCAAACAAATGCACAATATTAATTAAATCATGTCTTTTTCATATAAACATAAATATTGAAGGTTTAGAATCTGTGTCATCCATAAACATACTTCTTATTTGTTGACAATGATTGGTGTGTATTGAGCCCCATTTTGATCTTTTGAATATATTTTTAATTATTTAATATATTAATTATTATTATTTTTATAATAATAATAATGGTTTGTTTTTCCAAATTATGAAATAAGCGCATTTGCTTAATAAGTTTTTCAAATATATAGTTATAGTCTCTACTTATTTTTATTTTAACATGGAAAATTTATGTTAGATGAAATTTTGTGACAACTACCTTTATAATTATACAAGGGAACACAACATGTGTATGAGTAAGATTTAAAACAGATTGTCACGTCGATTTGACTTTTTAGAAGTTGCACTCCACCTTTTAGAAGTTGCACTTTACTCTATTTTAAAAAAGTATGAGTGAGATAACGCGTTATCTCTTCATATTTCTAAGGTATGTGAATGACTTTCTAACACGTACCCCTCACAAAGATAGGCTTCATGATATATTACCTGTGCACTTTAATGAACACCATGTCACTTACCTGTGCACTTTAATGCCTACTGTCACAACTCCCCTCACAATTATTGGACTTCACCGAACTAGCTTCCCTCACAATTATTGGACCTCACCCTCACCCAACCACTAGCCACCTCCATAGGTTCTTTTCACTTAGCTTGAAAATAATATATGGGTTATCCTACATACATGCATTGTGTCTATGTTAACAATTTCCTTAATCTCAAAGTCCATAGAAGTTCTTGCACAAAAAACCCCAGTTGAAACATAATGTTTAAATTTTCTTCATCAAGATACATGCATTGAATTTTTGTGAATAGATTTGAGTTGATAGGAATGAGAAGAGGAAGATAATATTAATAATATTAATATTAATGCCAAATGAAATCCAATTGTATAACATTTATATAATGCTAATTTTAATTATATAAAATTAATATTTTAAAATTTTATTTATAATAATTCAAAAGGGTTAGATTCAATAATGGAAAGTAAGAATTTTTTCACTATTGGTAAAGTTCAATTTTTATGAGGATTTTGTTGGAGTCATGGAGCACCTTGATATAGAGGTCGAACGTGTGGTTGTACCCATAGAGACCATATTAAATAGTTTCGCAACCCGTGCACACAAAAGTGGATCAAAGTCCACCCTCATATCCTCCTTTAAAATAAGTCAAAGGATCTTAGCTAGAATGGTTTGGTGAACAATTTCTTTCCTAGTTGTGTGGTTCAAGTCTTTGTAGACATGTCGTAACTGACCTGTTTGTGGCATTTATGAAATAGTTGTATCCAGTGTGATAATAGCAGCGAATATTTTGAAGCTACCCATTCTCCACAAATTTTCGTTCTGGTTAGAAAAAACACACATTAAAAAATAAAGTTTAATAATAACAATAATCCATTTTAAGATCACATTCTAGTGAGATGTCAAATTGACATAGAAGATTCCCATATTTATGGGAAAATAGATCCCTTCATGCAGAAATTTGACCCTTTAGTATAAGGGGTTAGCTCAATCAGTTGTTGTCAATATTGTTGTGAATTTAACTCATTCTATATTTATAAGAGAATAATCCAATTTTTTATGAGTAAAATGCACTAATCCATACCAATATATTTATTAGAATTACCATTAAAAAAAAATCCATTAAATTTCATTATTAACTAATTGTAAATATTTAACTTTAATTGGCACTCTCTAGCTAGTCGGAAGATATGTTATAACGTACTGTCCTATTAAGCATTTTGATTTGGTCAAATTAGCTAAACGAAAAAATATTATTATAATTATAATTCTTAATAAAATATTTTGATGTGGTCACGTTATATAAAATAAAATAATTACTAATTAATTATAATTAATAATTGTCCCCAAGGGGCAGTTCAATTGGTCATCGAAATGATATGAAATCGTGTAAACTAATAGATCCAAGGTTCAATCCCTTAGAAGTATCTCGACCTATAGAGAGGAGGACAAGTCATAGGCCCCAAAGGTATAGTGTTATTGAATGGGATCGACCTTGTGCCACACAAGTACGAGACTGATCTAGTCGCTGATTCCTTTGGTTACAAAAAAAATCAATCAATAATTAAACTAGCTTAAATCCATCTTAACTCCGTATCTACCAAGCGTAGAGAGATCAAATCTCTTGAGATGGAAAAATCTTTTATGTTGAAAATAGATTTGATCCCTCTTAATGCTTAGTAGATCTGTAGTTAAAATAAATCTAAACTAATTTTACTTAAATCAATAAGTGCAATTACCAATAAAAAATATTCAAACTTTGTATCTTTGCTAGACATTTAATTTAATAATAAAGCAAAAAACAAGTTTAATTTTCCTTGAGGGCTTCTGGGCAATTTTCTTTGTAAATAAGTTCATTGTTGATATTAATTTATTTTTGCAATAAGAATGAGGTGCAACCAATACATCACTTTTTCCTTAATAATTTTTATATCACATTGATGTAAGAGGCTGATGTTATTTAAGTTATAAGTCTAGTAGAGACACGAAGTTTAAAAGAACTTTTGTTTTCCTTTAAATGTGTGTATGTAATTTTATATGGAAAAGTTTTTAAAAATATTTTTTTCTTTTGTTCGTTAGGTAATGTGAGTCTTGAGATGATTGACATGGCTAACTTGTGGATTGAGTGGTTATGACCTAAGGGCATCTAAGTTGCCAAAATCACCTGGGGATTGCACCCGGCTTGGGACACATCAACCCTTAGCATGACTAGATTTTTCCCACGGAGTTTTAAACCGATGACCTTTTCACCATAGAGTGTCTTTATAGAACACTTTGTCACCATCTATTCTACGCCCAATCGACTTAAAAAAATTAGAAATACATTAAATATATTAATTTAATGATAGAAATAAAAGTAAAAATAATTATTATTTGTGTCAAAATTCATATGTTTAATTTTTTAAATTATTTTCTTTCAAACGATAAAAGTTTAACATAAATAAAATAAGAAAAAGTTTAACATAAAAGTCTCATGTGATTTTTTCTGAAAAAAATATTTCTTTTATAAACAAGTGTAATATGTGGCGTTGTTGCTTAGTACCTGCCTCCTCTTACGCAAAAAGTAATCGATAACAATATTAAATGAAGTAATTGATAACAATTATTGAATGCTTGAACAGATTCATAATTCTAATAACGAGATACATTTGAATATGATGAAGGGAAGTAATGGAAGTAATTAATGGACTAGATAACCTTGGAGTAAAATAGAGATAGGTGGATAGATAATTTTGGATGAAACATCAACCCCAACATTATTGTTTCGTACAAAAGGTAAGATATTATTGAAATGTGTTTGTACACATTTTATTCCATCTTTAGCTTATAAGACCAAATAAGGAGGACAAATTACAATCTCTCTCTATATATAAAACTAACATAAATAAAAGAAAATATTTTTTAAAAAACTAATTATTGTAACAAACTATTTATTTAACTTTAAATTTATAATTATTCTAATTTAGCGTCAAATAATTAATTTACGGTAAAAATTTTATGTCAAAAAAATCAAATTGATATGAAGTATCATGTGCCATCTTAATTGCATGGCAAAGAATTCATATGTAATAAAATATTTAAAATAAAAAATTACAATGTCTAGTATATTAAAGTTAAAAATTACGTCACACAAAGGCTTAAGTGTGAGTGCAAAAGATTGCTACAAATTTTTATTTTTTATTTTTAAATTATCATTAAAATTGTGAAGACAAAATAGAAAATTTTGTTTATTGGACTTAAATTTTATTTCTTATATTGCATCATAATTTAACTTTGAATTGTGAAAATATATAATATAGGTGAATTTTATTGAGGGAAATGATTGAACCAAGTCTATTTAATAATGAAAATCCACGAGGGAAAAACAATGTAATATGTAGCGTGACTACTTTTGTTTTTTAAATTGGCCAGTGTCCATGGTTACTAAAAGCCCAAAAGGTAATGACAACTTTTTTTTGAAAATAAAATATTAACTATGGAGAAATTCATAAATTTGGATTTTTTTTTTCAATAACTAATTTATGAGGACACTTGGTAATTAGGGTTTTTTTTTTTTTCCTTATATTTAATTTTATAATAATTTTCAATTCTGAAAATTTGATTTTAAACCACATAAAATTAATCATCCACCAATAAAAAATTAGAAATTCAAATTAAAAAAATTCAAAAAAATAATTTTCAATTAAAAAAAATAAGTTTAATATTTAATTTTACCAAAATTTTAATAAACGAAATAGTTTCTAAAAATTTACAAATCAATTAAAAATCAAAGCATTTTGATCCAAAGGAATTACAATATACTTATTTTCGAAATATATAATAAAATAATATCATTTAAAAAAACAAATGCAATTAAAAATTTAAAACGTATTATTTAAAAAAATAGATTTAGAAATAAAAATTATTCGTCTAAATCATACCAAAAATATCTAATTCATTAAATCTTTTTAAATTAAAATTATAAATATATTTATTATTATTAGCTGAGTTTTACTCGTAATGACATAATTAGAAAAATCCAAATCTAAAATAATATAAAAATTAAGTATAACTTTTAAAATATATAAAATATTAAATTTCAGAGAAATGATGAGTCAAAAGAAAATGGGGAATGAGTTGAATAGACTGCTTTCATGGTCACAAATAGTGCCCTAAGGAGACAACTTGAACTATCAGATCAATTGACAAAAGTGGTTCCCCTTTTGGAGTTTAACTAGCCCATAAGTTATCTTTTTGAAAATAAGAGTACGGACCACCATGTCTACGGTACATTAATTTTTTTAAAAATGTTATCCTTTTTCATATAATTATATTTTCGTTTTGTTAGACATTAAATTGTAATTGGTACAATATATAATTTTATATAGAAGTAAAATTAAGGGGTGGCAGGAGTGAGAGACTTGTCTTTTATGACTTCAGAGAAACTAAAATTTTAGAGTATTTATAGAGTTTGGGGAAGCGACAAATAATTAAGTAGAAGTTTATGGTTTACTCTAGAGTATTCTTCTCACCAAAGAATTTCATGTCTTTTCTTTCATTGTGTTGGGTGATTCCTTTTTGATAATTCAATATTTGGTAAAATGATGTTCCCCTAGAGACAGAGTTATGGATAATCTCCTAAATCAGATTTAGAAGGTATTAAAAGATATCCCAAAGATGAGCTTCAAGCACATTCTAAGGGATAATAAACAAGAAATAGATAATAGAATGCACATGGACTAGACAGCGCTTATCACACGAACACGACACTAGCACTAATCCACAAGCGGTTTCAGTTGATGGCCAACTGGTTAAAGCACCATTTGATTTCATGAATGTGTCCTCCCTTGTTCCTTTGGGTTTCACCGCTGTCTTGGTTCCGAAACTACGGGTCAACATGATGAGCTACCTTTTCTTACTTCATTTCCCATCTCTTGGGCTGGTGGACTTTAAGACCACCCTTTCAATAGTTCAATCACCTACTCTATGTAAGGCCAGGTTTAAGGGTTGAGGGTTGAGGGAGGCGGGTGTTCGGCTCTATATCGCGTTGTACGAGCAACACAAAGCTCGTATGGGGTATTTGGAAGGAACAAAATCAAACAATGGGACGATAAAATGGAGGAAAACACTTTGGCGAGAAGGACCAAGATTCTAATAAACGAAAATATGCTCATCTGTTATGCAAATAGTGAGATCTTTTGTTATGCTCACATGTATGCACTCTCGAATCACCCACTCCCCTAACTACTTACTACACCCATTCCTCCTCCATCTCTTAGTGGATTAAGCATGAACCCTATGTTCAAATACCAAAAGAGTTCTAGTAGCTATAATGACAAGTGTCCAGAATGGAATGATCTATTGGATCCAAGTAAATATGTTATAATCAAGGATTATATTTTGAAGTTGGCTATATATACTACAATTTTTGTTTAATTTTGGGGCTCTATTGAAAGGTATTCACCTCCAAAGACCCGTATATGCTTGATATTAGTTGTATTCCTCTTTGGAGGATAATTTTGGTCCAGGAGTTTGTAGATGATATTGAAGATGGAAGAAAATTATAATGTAACTCCCGATGTACAACTATGATCTGAGCACATATTTTGCAATAAATATACATATTCTCATTGCCATAAAAATTATAGAAGTAAAATTATTATTATTGTTATTATTTCAAATCATGGTGAATGGTAACTAGTTAAAGTAATCTAGGCAAGGCATGAGAACAAATTTTCCAGTTGCCACTATAACAAGAATAGTATATCCAATAAATGACAAGCCAAATATACCAATAATGTATGACTTAACAAGAAACAAGACATTATAGGTTGGGGTGGGGGTGTGAGGGGGTGGGTGGCGCTTACTCTTCAAGCTTTATCACAACATGCCAAACCTGTCCCTTGGAATTGAACCTAGGTGGATGAGAGAACAAATTGTTCTCCCGAAAACATAATCTACCAACTAAAAAATACGTGATCCTATTAGAGGTAGTCTTACCGATGCCTATAAGGGACATTGGGGCCCTTTTTAGATACTATTTAGGGTGAAGCCACCTTTTGGTCTTGGGGTAAACCCTAAAATTATTTTTAATTTGTTAAGAGTCTGTTTTCCTTAAATACACATTAACAACCCAAAACCATTATAGATCACTAGTAGGTAATTTTAGGATATCTGGTTTTCCTTAAATAATAACGATTAGTCAACTCACATTTGTAAGTAATAACCACTAATATTTTTTTTAAACCATAACTAGGCAATTTTATTAATCAAAATATATCGCTGAAGCATGCATAAAAAACACATTAGTTTGTAAGACTATGGAATTGGTCATGTTCTATATCAAACTAGGAAGGAACTAGTTCTTCTAGAGCAAAAAGCAGTGAAGTCTCTAATACATCAAAATTCCTAACTATAAATATTTTATAAAAGACTTCCAAAATTTGACGAACTTTGTAATATATTCAAGTTATACAAGAGTATGAGCATCACTAACTGGGAGGGTTTCCTCCTATTCAACTACCTTTGCTAGAATATTCAAGTCTAGGAGAGATGAGTCTGCATGTCATGCCGTTTGAGTAATAAAATGAATAGAGGAAGATGAAGAGCAAGGAATTGAAGAGCCACTCATATTTACCTCCTCTATGTGGGACAGTAACTGGCTCAATTCATCATTGACCTATTGAAATTATCGTTGATGTTGAATCAAAGTGTCTATGATTGTTGTTAGCTACCAACTATTCAAGTCGTGGTTGCAAGTGTTGGAACGAATCTTGAAGATCATCAATCTTAGTTTGGAGGCATAGGAGCGAATTCTGTAATTCCAATGGAGAACGAGACACCATCGCTATATGAGAGCATGAATGGGTCAGTTCTAATGCAAGTTTAAAGAGAAAAAAGATGGGAAAACAAGGTTACAAAACAAAATGACATCCTCCCCTAGATGCCATAAGGATTCATAGCCACAGAAGTTCCATCTACATGAATAAAACCATGTATCCGCCCATTAATTTGTCATGAATGTATAGGTACAATGTCATATCCTAGTAGTAGGGATGATCCTCCAACTTGTTTTGCTATAATTGTAAACCATATTATCGAATTTGTCAACATGGGATAGCCGTAGTGGGCTAAGTGCACCTTGATCCTTCACCCATGTCAAGTTCGTCGTGACATTTGTTGATATTCGGTTCATCATCGAATGGGTTGGCAATAGATTCATGAATTATTCTGAATAGTCCCTTCCTTGGCTTTAACTACTAGGTTAGGTAATCAATCCACAATAGTGTTGATGCCCTCAGGTACGTCAAAAAAATCCATGACTAGGATGGAATTAAGTCGTAAACGAACTCTTCTAAAGATAAAACTTAAGTTAGGATACAAAGGAGAGGAACCAATGCATAAATGACAAATTATATTCTTTGAGTCAACAATAATGAGCAATTTATGGGGATTTAGAGTAGCTACTAGGTTCATGCCTTAGAATCAAAACATAATTTTTACCTAATTGTTATTGGCTAACCCCAAATTCTAATGTAAAAAAAAATACACTTTTTCTTTAAAATTTAAAATTACTTGCCCCCACCTTTTATTTTTATTAACAATTAACCATTATTAAAAAAATATTTATCTTAATTAATAAATTATATTAAATTTACATTTAAATAAATATTATATAAAATTACTTAAAAAATATTATTATAAAAGGTTGTTATTATGGATATTTATCCAAAGCAAGCTTTATATGTGACATTTTCATTTTCACTCCTCAAAAATTACACACAGCAAAAATATACTCTTCATAATCCATAATAACCATCACAAACATCTTTAAGCTCGATTCTAACAATGTTTCAGATGTATGGAATCTCTTAACTTAATTTTCATACGATTTTGAAGTTTTGTAATTTATGTTGCAAGATTGTTACATTTTATTGTTGGTTATGGATTTCCACTTCTTTGAACTTCTCGCATCATTAGCCACATTTATAAAGCTAGAGATAAGAATGAACTAGGTTACTTTTATACAATATACCACACACAATGATGATGTCATGAATATATTTAGTGTAGGTTAAAGAGTTTACAAATTAGCCTGGAAAATAATGGCAATTTTGTTAAGATTATGAAAAATTTTGGTAGAAATTTTTGAAAATTTGGGTTACAATTGTCAAATTTTAGGATTTTGGGTGCCCCAGGGGTTCTTGATGGTGCTGAATCTATTTCCACCATCAAAAAAAACGATTCAAACACTCCAACATTCTTATTTTTTGAAAAATTTTCTACTGGATTCCGACAAGAAATCTATCATCCACGTGAATTTGTGGCATCGGTAGACAATGCTGATATATTTTGGTTAGGATATTTGTCGTAATTTTAGATATTTATTTTCAAGATGAGGAGAGACTAGGAAATTGAGAGTTAGAGGAGATGTAAGTTTTATGGGAAATAATTTTAATAGTGGCTATATCTATATCATAATTTTTATTATTAACAACATCAATGTTAATAAGTCTAGAGTGTTTTGTTATTGTTTTGTGGATTTTTCCCAGACAGTTAATACATTTTCTAAACACATATTCATAGAAAGGTTTAAGCTTTTACGTATTTCAAACATTTTTGTTTTCAAAGAACAAATCGTATTTTTATTCAAACTGGAATCATAAACAAAATTACATTCTGCAGATGCTCGAAAACATTCAAATATATCATCATTCCAGCTAATGCACACTAATTTGAATAAAAACTATAAAAATACACATAAAATTTGACGGGCTTATAAGTGATAAAATCACTTAACCTCCCCTTTTTCCTTTCTTTTTCTCCACCTTTCGATAGACTCCTTGATTGGGAGTAGTGGTTGCTAATGGCATTTAGTTGCCATCTATTTATTAAGGTTATTCTTTATCTGAGTCCGAACTCTTAGATACACGAGCTCTCTTTATGCCTCCTGAATCCTTATCCATGTGTAGTTTCCCATCCTGCTGCACTGGAGTATCTCTGTTGATTCAATACCTCTCTGGATAACCTCTATTGATATAGACTTGTTCCCTTTGCCCCCATTTGGTTGGATACCAGGTTGAGTCTGCGTTTCTATGTCTTGAGGATTTCCTTCCATTTTCTCTTCTTCATATTTAATGTTTTTTGTAAACTTCCATCCCCTTTTCTTAGGGGCTTGTCTCTTTTTATTTTTGGGTGCTTTTTTTTTTTTTTTTCCTTGTGGGAAAGAATTATGAAGATATCTTGTTTGAAAATAGGTTCGACATATGAAGGTTTTATTCTCATAGTATAACATCTGAGTCCATAGAAAGTTTTCATGCTTTATAAGAATACGATCGGGAAGACCTTTACTAAGGTCAATCTATACACATATCTTGACAAAGGTGAAGATACCTTTTGATGTTTTGTCCTGGTCATTTTTTTTAAGACTTTCCCAAATATTTATGATATTCTCCAATACCTGGTGGTGCCATAAAGCAAGGGGAAGGTTTGGTAGCCTCACCCAAACCGAAATTGGCGTTACCACTTTTATTGCATCAAAATTCGGGAACCATGGGGTAAAAAAAATCTCGGTTGTACACCAAAACCATGGTCCTTCCTTTATAAAATTTTCCTTGTCTTCTTGTGTGTCAAAGTGTGTTATGAAAAAATCTTTGGAGCATAAATAGAGATCACATTTTGTTGTCCAATAAGAGTGCACTCACTCATATAGGTCTTCTGGTTTTGACCAAAAACCATCAAACCTACATATTAATGTCGTGGTTTCTAGATCTACAAAATCATATTTTACCTATAAACTTATTACATTCATGGTTGGTACCTTATCTAATTGCTCAATAGTGCAAGGGCCTGACATGTTTTGAGGATGTGTGCCTTGACTAGCATTCTTCCCTTTGAGTGCGTCCTTGAACAATATGTATCGATTGACATTTGTATTAGGGTTTATGTGGACTTAAGATCCTCCTTGCATCCTTATATTTAATATGATGGTTACAACCTTTCCCATTCCATAGTCTTTAAGCCAGTAGGAATCCCATAACACTTTACCCCTCGTATCCTGAAACCTAGAGTGTTGTTGGTATTCCAGCGCTGATCTATATAATCTAATTAAATTGTTCCAATAGATCCACACCCCATATCCAATAGACGGGGGTCTTCTCGCTCAGGGTTTTTAGGCAAAATATGAAATTTCTTCATCTACTTCTGTTCCATCACTTGACCCATAACCAAATTTGGCTTGACCAATTTCTCCATGAACTGATCTACAAGAAAACAAGGAGATGGAAGCCATGGAATTAAGTTTCATGAATGCCTCACATCCCTATCCTCGATCAAAGTGACAAAGGAAAAGAGATCCATTCTCCATGGTATTAGCGACTCTTCAGTATCCTCGTCCCTCTCAGTGATAGGATCTGCATGTGGGAAAAAACCACAATGTACAATCACGTGATCAACCAAATCCATGAAAGAAAATGATGGATCTGTAAAATATTTTGAAAATAACCCTTTTTTAAATCTATGTAGTTTCAGATCTAGATCTACTAGGGATGGATCTGACCTCCACACCTTCGTGAGCCAAAAAGACCCCTCCTCCGGTCCTAAAATAATGACGACTGTGCAGACCACTGCACAGTAGGGCAATGGCTATACCCTATCCAAAATCACTTCTAAACAATCACAATCCAGTTCATTTGCTCGACGAAAATGCTTATCACTCGAATTGAGAACGCCATGTGCATCAAGGATGAGCTGATGCTCGACAACGACAACAAGGAGTTCCTTGCAGACAAAAGCCCTAGTCATCCATTTCAAACGTAGTAGTTTCACTAGTTATAATATTTTGAGTCCATTGTTAGTAAGTACACATAAGTTTTGGTAATGTAGAAGGAGTCTAGATCACTATACAATTTAAATGATCTTTTATATTATGTCTTACACTTTTTGGTCTCTTGATTGATGAATTAAAGGAGATCACAATAGGCACAATATGAGGTAATCTCCACTGTGAATTTGGCTCCTGATATCTGGACTGCTAAATACCACAACTCTAGAATTAAGCACCTTTTGATTAACTCTTGGTCATGGGCCCCTTTCCAGACCATATGACTAGGGGTTGGATCTAAAGCTTGCAATCCCAAAAATTCTAAGTATCATCCCTATATTTCTAAACTCCCATTAAGATCTTGGGTGATTTTTTATGAATTGAAACTAACTCTAACAAGGAAAGACAAATTTCCCAAATACTTCCCATAGATCAAAAGCCTTCTCCAACCTATGAAGGCATTCCAAACATTGTCTTCAATAATAAATATGCATGATGTAAATACATATAATGGGAAATGGAAACCTCTTTTCAACTTCTCCCAACTGAGATGAAAATTATTGTCATTCTTTTGGATTGCATAAACTTCCAACTCTAGATTCTTACACACAAAGGGGCCAAATTTTATGTCATATCTATAGAGGAAATAAAGTCTCCCATCATCGATAAAATTTCAAGTTTTCTTAGACAAATAAGGGTACAACACAACGATTTCAATCCACGACTAGCCTAGTAAGGCCATGCACATTAACATACAACACGAAGAGTCTTAGGCTCAAATCAGCCTTTATATTTTTCTCCACAACACAACATATGTATAAGAATAATTACGGGGAAACATATTTTAGGGAATAATTCTACATACAATGTTCATTCAGGACATAAATAACAATGAATAACCACTCACATTTCTACATTGATTAAGCTCATCACCACATCACACATAGTGATCCAACACAACAACCTTGAACAATAGTAAAATTTCATTAACAAAATAATAGAACACATTTGATTTACAAAAGTTGCTGGAAACTAAGGAAGGGAGAGCTAGTCTCCACCCAATAGTAGGCATATTTACGCTATAGACTTTCCTGCAACTGCCCACCCCCAAGCTAGATCTAATGTGTTAAGGAAAAGATTCTTTTGGGTTTCAACAAAATTCAACTCATTATAGAGTACATGAAGGTAAATCTCCTTCATATACATGATATAAATGCTCAACCTTTCAATTGCTAAGTTTGGGCTTGTCAACATTCACAGTATCATCATTGTGGGTATACATAACATAAACAGAGGCCTTCATTGATCTCACAATCCTTCTCTCCTTCCAATTTCTCAGTGATTTTCATGCTAATTCAAGACCAATTATATAGACAATCTTTTGTCCCCTAGCTCAACCTGAATGCTTCCACACTAACTTCTTTGTCAGATTCTATTGAAACATGCCACACTAGTTGTGACCTAGAATGTTCTCTTTAGTTCATTCTCCTCTCTTTCTCTCTCTCTCTCTCTCTCTCTCTCTCTCTCTCTCTCTCTCTCTCTCGCTTTCTCTCACTCTTCTTCCCTCTGTCTTGCTACCCTCTTCCGTTCTATTTTCTTTGTTGTCCCTCTTTCCACGTGTGCGCTACCCTAGCATGAGAATTACGAGTTCCTCCTTAGTCCATGTGGAAAACCAGAAGTGTCCAGAATGGGCAGGTAGCCCATACTCTTGTAGAAGTTTGGTACCACTCCCCTTATTATTTCATAGTTGTTGGCATTTGGGTATTTTTACTTCCAAATTAGGGATTTGGATAGTTAAATTCAAGTAGATAGGAAAATTCCCAAATTCCTCCTACAACTTTTCCCTCAAGCATTGGGATATGTGTTGGCTACTCTCTTCTTCAACTTTAGCAATATAACTAAAATGAATATTTACATCAAAATAAGTTTATCAAAGTATCAATGTTGGTCATCCAACATTATCAGTCTTTAATCACATTTTGCAAAAAATTGGGATTAAAAAAGGGGTGTTACAATCCTCTCCCTCTTAAAAGAACACTATCCTTAATGTTCCATTATATGTAGAATTGATTTTACATAGTAAACAAAAATGAGTATGCCATTTTCATGGCATCCTACAGTTCTCATGTTGCTTCATATAAACCAAAGTGTTTCCATTGTACTGTTGCCCGCATAATGGCTCGCTTCTAGAGTAAGGTCTCCCTCCTATCAAGTATGCGTTAAGGCTTTATTTGAAACTCTCCTTCACATCCTATATATATCATAACCAAAGCAATAATATGATTAACATCATGAAATCAGTTCTTAAGAAATGGCATGTGGAATACATCATGTGTTTTAACATTAAGAGGTAAGGCAAGCCTATATTCCACTAGTTCAACTCTCTCCAGAATATCTAATGGTCCATATTAGCATGGTGCCAATTTGGCATAAGTCATTATAAGGGATCTTCTTTGGGCTTGACCCAGAGATATACATGATCTCCCACCTTCAATTCCCTTTAGGTTCTATTATTCTATATGTAGCTCTTCTCGAAATCTTGGGCTGCTTTCAACCTTTGCTTGATCTGTAAGAATTCCTATTCCATTTCCTTTAGCATGTCAGGTCCAATTGTAATATGATCCACTAGTGGTCACAAGTAATCAAAGTAGTACTATTAATGACCATATAGGGCTTAAATAGACTCATTTTCGATGAATCATTGTAGCCATTATTGTATACAAACTCTACTAATGGTAGATTCATGGTAGCCATTATTGTATACAAACTCTACTAATGGTAGGCATTACTATGCTTTAGTAGGTTTACCCATTATGAAGCACATATTTATAACTTGTTTTATTCTCTCTATTTTCCCATTCATCTAAGGATGGTAGGAAGTAATGACTGCTAATTGTGTTCCAATTCCTTCAAACAAGGTTCTCCAAAATCTTGAAGTGAACTTAGCATCTCAATTAGATACTCTTACTTTTGGCATATTCCGCAATTTAAAAATTTCTTTAATAAAAATCTCAACAATATCAATTTCCTTATGAGTGGATTACACTAGGATGAAATGAGAAACTTTTCTTAGCTTGTCCAATTAAACCATTATCTCATCATGCTGTCTCATGGTTTTCAGTAGTCTTGTGGTGAAATCCATAGTTGTGGTTTCTCGCTTCCATTTCGAAATCAAGAGGGGTTGCAACAAACTTGCTAGATGTCTACGCTCAACCTTAAATTACTGGAATTCCAAATGCTAAGCGATTTATTTCACAACTTCCTTTTTCATCCCAAATTAGTGGTATAATATCTTCATGGTGACAATCATATTTTGATAACCAAGGTATCTATAATAAGGCTTTTTGTATAGTTCATCCATGATGAGCTTCTTAGTTCAACATCATATAGTATGTACAACCTATCTCAATACATCAATAGCCTATCCACAATCAATTCATATCTTGTGCACCTCAGTCCTTTATTCCTTTGCTGCAAGAATTCCTCAACATGCTTAAAATGTGCATCATTCTACAAAGCATCTTTTATCTTGTACCTCAATTTAATCTCATAGGTGTTAATTGACACCATGTGTATTTATGCATGCTATGGCTTAATGCATTTTCCACATGATTTTATTTTCCTTTTATGTGTCGAATCTCAAAGTCATAATCACTAATGAGTGCTAACCATATGGCTTACCTGACATTCATATAAGACTGGTCAAACAATTATTTTAGCCTGCTAAGGTCAACCATCCATACAAATCCACGACTAAGCAAGTATGTCACTACATCTCAAGGGCACAAATAATAGCTACAAGTTCCAATACATGTGTGACATATTGTTTCTCATGCTCATTGAGCTTCCTATATTTGTAGCTAATCACATATCCATATTGCATAAGAACTCCCCCTAGACCTTCTTTGCACACATCATTTCACACCAGGAACTCTTTGTTTAGATCTATGATATTATATACCAGTGCATTTGTAAGGAGATTCTTTATCCGTTGAAATATTTCTTTACATTTGTTTGATTAAGAAAACTTTACTCTTTTCTTCTATAATGAAGTGATCAAATGGTTGATCTTTGAGAATCCTTGGATGAGTCTTTGAAAGTATCCTTCCAATACCATAAAAATATTCTTAGTAAATTTCTTTAGGTTGTGCCAATCCAAGATGGCCTTTATCTTGTCACGATCTAATTTGATCTCTTATTCAAAGATAGTGTGACCTAAGTAGTGAATTTTATTTGGGTACAAGGCATATTTATTGAACTTATCATATAATTGGCGTCCCTCAACACTCGTCGTACTGTCTTAAGGTGTTCTTTGTACTCTTCCTTGTTATTTGAATAGATGAGTATGTTGTTGCTGAAGACCAATAAAAATTTGTCTAAGTACTTACTGAGGGTGTTGTTCATCATGCTTTATGAGCTTCAATATTGCAACAAGAATGCTGCAACTCTCAAGGCTACCAACTTTAATTATCAACCCGGGGTTCGCACAAACTTAAGAGGTATCTAAACTATATGTGCAACATAAAATGTGTCCTTCCTTAACTATAATGATGTAATGGAGTGAATGTAATTAAATCAAATCCTAAACTAATTGCAAAAATGGAAACCTTAACCTATTGCAGGAAAGAAAATACAAGGAAAGCAAACCTATTCTAATTGCATAAAGTAAAGATCATGAACTAAATATCAATCATTACATTTCAAAGAGTTTAGATTCATTGACAAAGTTCATTGGATGTGGCAATCAAGAAAATCATTATTGTATTATCCAATTCATAAATTTTTCCATTAACCCAAATTGTTGAGATGTTTTGTAGGGGTAAAAAAACAAGTCCTAAGTGGTCTTTAGTCTTCCCTTATCATGGATTTAGTGCCTAGGGGTTATGATTCAACCATAAGGGACAAAGACCAATATTTTTGAGAAAATTTGGTCCAGTATACACATGCTAGAAGAGTGCTACAGGAAGTTACAGGTGCTGCTACAGGAAGTTATAGGCTGCTACAAGAAGGTACGAGATTTGCTACAAGAAGATGTAATTCACTGAATGACCAATAAAATCAAATAAAAATTGGATGGGACAATTTTTTTTATTGAATAGGATGTCTTAGGTCTCCATTCAAAGTGGAATCACTCAAAAATACCCCTATTACCACATGCTAACAAATAGCAGAAAATTACTAGTCTAAAATCTAGAAATTTGAGAACTAGTGAGCTAGTTAATCTATCAAATGCATAACCTAATCAAGTGAAAATGCAATGAGATATTTTTATTTATTAACTTAAATATTTTTATGATATAATTCAAGTGGAATCAACTGAATTGAATCTCATTAGCATGTTCTAAAAAATAGTAGAAAATTACTACTATTTGCCACAAGGGACTTCTAGAAATTCAGATTTGGGAATAAGAAAACTAATCCAAGTAGCTAAATGATTATTGTGACCTTCCAAAGATGTTTGAATGAAGAAATCATGCTTGTGATCCTACAAAATAAATTAGTTCAACCATTTAACCCAATCCTACAACAAGAAATCATCAATACTAAATGCAGAAATAGGAAAAAACAAGAACAAGAGATGCATGTGAATAAGAAGCGAAAAGCAAAAAAGTAAATTATACAAAAGGGCTCTCAGGATCTTGGGATGACCAAGCCCAAGGAAACTCAGAGTTCTATGAAGGAGACCAAGATTTAGACGCTGAATATGGCACCAATCTTCATTATTTCCATCAATACAATTACATACCTGAAAGAAATGAAAGTGGAACTGCAAAAATACAAGTTCTCTCCACTAGAAGACTAAGAAAAACCAACCTAGAGGCAAATTCGAATTGGTACTTGTACAAAATGATTAGGAAGAATTCTCAATGAAAGGAGGAAGATTGCCCCTCCAAAATCCCTCAAATAGTGGATTTGGTTCCCAACACTAGGAATCTACATTAAATGACAGGGAACACATTCCTAGATTTTCTCAATCATTGGAGCCCTAGAATTTGTGCAATACTTTTAGAATATCTTGTTTCTCATCCTATGAGTAACTTAGTGACCTCATTGTGCCTCATTCATGGCCTTGGTGCCCGCCCTGATTTATTCTATAGCTGTCCAACACTTTCCTGTAACAAATTTTTGCCTTCATGTAGTAAATTTCCGCCTTCCTGTAGTAGGGCACATTCTTATTTTAGTTGTTTATTCATGGATCCCATGGTGCTTGGCTTCATCTGAGAGGCTTGAGGCTCCTTTATTTGGATTGGAGGGAGGTTATCTCTTCAGTTTTCTTGTTATTCTCCTTTTATCCTTTGTTCTGATTTTGTTTTAGGCACTTTATCTTATGTTTCAACATTTTCTTTTTCTTTGCCACTCTCTTATTCTTCTGTAGATCCATCCTTGATTGTCTCTTTGAGTCCAGAAAAGCTTCTTTATCCATGTCAACAACATTTTTCCATGTCTTCTCAAGGTTTATGCAAGGGAACCCTGCTGCTAATTGTCAATTTTAGAGCACTCATCATTTCAGCTTATGGCAAGAGGAGGAGTGCTTCCTATTGATGAGTGAGGTGAAGAATGTTATGCCACAAGTTTATTCTCCCATCATAATCCTCATCCTCACAAGAAAAATCCACACTTCAATTTTTTATGGCTCTTCTACCAAACGTTTAGTGAAGGAATTTTGAAAAAATTCATAGAATTTTTATTTGTAAGAGGTGAGAGATCAAGTACTTACCCCTTTCTTGCAGACTCCTTCAAAGTTCTATGGTTTTGTTGCTAATGATTCTCAAGATAGGGCCCATTGGTGCCTCTTGGGACAATCCTATAGTAGAAAAATTATCTCTTGTAGCAACTTCATTTCCTCCTATAGCAAAGCAGTTTGTGCCTTTAGATGATTAGTTATGGTTGCTCTATTGGTTGGCCTCCTCATAGGTGTCAAAAGTTGCTTCCCTCCTATTAAATCCTCCACCCATTTCTCCGAGTGATTCTTCTCTGGGTTTTCTCTTTTTCCTATTCTTGTGTATATCTTCTCTGCCCCTCATGGTATTTGACTATTGTTGTAGTTATGTGTGCAGGTCTTTGTTGCTTCCCAAGGTGCTATTGTTGCTAGTGGAGAGTCCTGCTTGGAGTGATAGAGTTCCTCATGAGTTGGTATCACCCTTTCTACTTGATGGGAAAGGAAAAATAGGATTATGGATTGTTGTAATGGTTGCACATGCTGCTACAGGAGGAGGTTTTCTTCCTGTAACAGTCATTCCTTCTCTTTTAGGGTATTTTAATTGTATGGGAGTGATGAGAAAGGATGTAGAGGGTTTGGAGGATGATCCCAAGGCTCAGAGGGAGTAGTGTAGGTTTGTGAAAATGGAAAGGATGTGTTTTGTTTGTTTTTTCAAGAAATTCTTAGGTTGAGGCTAAGTGTAGGGTTTTTTATTGAAAAATAAAATACTTTTTTGTGAGCTGGGATGGATGAATGATGCATAGATAATGGATATGAAGTGGATGGAGGGAATAGAGTGATTTGGTGACTTGGATTCTACACAATTTCCTCTTTTAAGCATTGCCTCCACTCCTCGTAATCATCCCCCTTCTTAATTCTGATTTTACACGTTGCATGAGTGATGAGTTAGTTGCACTTAATTGGTTGGGGGTGGCCGAGGCTACAGACCCATCCTTAGCTTACAAAACCTCATCTCTCATGCATTGACAACCAAATTCTAGCTATAATACGCTCAAGAGAAGAGGTGAAGAATATTTCATACATGTACCTACCTGTGGATCAAATTGTTGGAGGTGATTGCATGCTGTTGCTGGGCCATATACATCATGATATGCTGGTGCATGTCTTCAAAACTTGATTATACCTTGAATGATAACTTTTCTTGTGTGTGTAGGTGCCTCTCGGATGTCTAGGAAGCCACTGCTAGTGGAATGCATTCCCAAGGATGATGTGTCCCTTCCTGATTGCACACATGGATTCATCATGCTTCTGTTGGTGGGAAAAAAAGATCTTAGAGATTTCTATTGTGACTGCACAAGTTGCTATAAGAGGAGTTTCTTCTTGTAGCAGCATTTTGATCCTTTCTTCTAGTCTTTAGTCGGCATGGTGGTGTTGAGGGGAGTGATGAAAATCCATGTAAACAGGGTTGGAGTCATGAGGAGGTAATGTGAAGAATGGAAAAATGGAGAACAATGCTCTCTGTGTGTTTTTTAGGCAGGATAGAGTGAACATTTTGAGCTTGTTTAGGTGACAAGGAGTGGATGAGTGATCAAAGTGGTGTTGGGGGACCTCTCTCAACCTTCCCTAAAAAACTACGTGACCTTTTGACCCCTTCCTCCAATCAGATTGTCTCCTGTAGCTTCTTCTCGGCCATCCTGTAGCAATTCTAAACTTCATGTAACATTTCAGGACAACCTCCTATAGAAAATTTTCTTTATGCATATATCTCAAACGGTAGACTCGATTGACCTGAAATTTGGTGAGCATGTTTCCATAATCCCTATGCATCTCCTCATTAAAAATATTGGCTAATGGATGCACGAATCTCGAGAAAAATAAAAAATGATTGTAGGTGATGGATGTTTATTTTTCAAAAACTGTGCACTATAATTTTCTGAAATTGCTTGGGCATGTTACCATCACCCATATGCATCACCCCATGAAACAAATCAGAAAATGGATACACAAATCTCGAGAAAATTTAAAAATGGTTGTAGGTGATGGATGTCAATTTCTCAAAAAGTGTGCACCCAAATTTGCTGAAATTGGTTGGGCATGTTACCATCATCCATATGCATCCCCCCCTAAAACAAATCGGTAAATGGATGCACGGTTTTCAAGATATGACAAAAATAATTTTCTGCTATGTGTATTTTAATTTCCTGTAGCAAAACAAAGCCTTCTTGTAGCATTTTAGGACAACAAGGAAAATGAATGATAAAATCTTGGGAATGATGGGTGGATGGTGGAAAGAGATGAGGGTGATGGATTGGCATGGACTTGGTCCTTCTGGAGCATCTGAGCAAAGGGGGAGAAAGTCCAAGTTTGAATCCATTTGACTAGAATATTGACCAACTTTTTCTTTTGGTGCCAACTTTTTTTGGTTGTTTGCCGAGGTTGGAGAGCACTTGCATTCATGAGAGAGAATACATGGAGATTTTTTTTTTTTTTTTTCTTTAGGCCTACTAGCCGCCTCAATGAGGTTTTCAACTAGTAGGTTTGCCTAGGTGCCTCAAAGGAGGTTTTCACCTAGGATCTTTTTTTTTTCAACCCATTGACCGCCTCATGGAGGTTTTCAATAAATAAGCCAATCTCGGGTGCCTCAAATGAGGTTTTCACCAGAGATTTTATTTTTTCTATCCTACTCTACTTGAAAAAAATAAAATCATTTTCAAGTGTAGGAATACTTCCAATGGAGGCACTTGCATAATAGGATGACATATGAACTGTGTAGGCTTGAAATATATGCCTTGACATGTACCTGAATTTCAGAGACCAAATTCTTTGACTTTGACAACATCAAGCATAGTTTGAGAAGAGTGTGTTGCTACAACTTAATGACTGTCTGGAGCCATATTTCAATATAGTTGTGATGCCCCTGGTTCACTTGCTCATCTAGACCATTCTTCATGTCTTCTTTTACCATGACATTCAAATATTCATCTTTTTGCAGTTTATTCTCCTGAACGCATGGAGGATCTGATGGTAAACATGAGGGAACTTTCTCAATCTTTGATTATGATGTATGTTCTTCATCAAGTGCAACCCCTGATTCTTTGGTCTTCTCATTTCAATCTTCTTTTTCTGTATGTTTTCCTTCAATGACATCAAGAGAATCTCCTTTTTGCAATACTTTTCCTGAGTTAAGATTAATACCATTGAGATCAATAGGAGATATTTGGAAGTGTTGTACGTCAACATCGTAAGTGGGCTGAGCTACTTCCTTGTGTGGGTTTGGAAATGGTGGTATAGGTAGTTGAGTGGGAGTGGATATTTGAGATGGATGTGGTTGGGGTTGTGGTTGTGGTGGATGATAGGGATAGCATGGAGTTGGGTATGGAGGATATTGAGGAAAATATTCAGGATATTGTGGATTTATCTCATAAGTTCCTTGCCAATATTTTTGCCAAGATTGGTTTTGGGGTTGAGATGGTCAAGGTTTCCAAGGAAAGGGTGTGTTCCAATTACTTTGAGATGGATATGCATAAGCTTGAAATTGTGAATTAGGTTCTTGCATCATACTAGGTTGACTAGGATTCCACGATCCTCTTGGAGCTACATAACATAGCTTCTTTGTTGATTGACTTGCTCCATTGTCCTCTTGGTAAACTTCCTTCAACCTTGGTAATTATGGGCAATATTTAACAACATGTGATTATGCATGGACAACACAAATATTAGAATCTTCTTTTTCTCATCTTGCATTCCTAATATTTCTACTTGTTTGCTTAGATTGCTAAGGATTTATGTTTTAAAGTCATCAAGAAAATTCCCAAGTTTAGCTTGAATTACCAATCTTGATGTTGATTTACTTACTCTTTCCCTTCCTCTTGATATGTGTTTGCATCTTTCACAAATTTCTTCAAATGATAATTGATATACATCATCTCTACTCATGAGATCAAGGAGATCAATCCACTCATCCCTAATTGTTCTAAGTAAGAGGGTTTTTAGTGTGTGTGATCCTAAATGATGTAATTTCACCCTCTTAACATTATACACGAACCTCTCTATTAGATCCTCAAGGCTCTCATCTTGTTTTTGATTCAATCTAAAGATTTCTTCTTTAATATCATGATCTTTATATTTTTCTAGAAATATCTTTTGCATATCATTCCATGATCTTATTGAATTAGTCCCTAAACTCATGAACCATTTAAAATATCTATCCTTCAAAGTTGCCGGAAACAATCTCGACTTTTGAGTGTTTAATAAGTAACCATAAGATCTACAAACAATTTCCAATTCAAAGAGAAAGGTTTCTGGATCCTCTGACCTCATACCATGGAAGTTGGGAAGGAAAAATGAAGGGATGTTCTTCATATGCACACTTACATCAGTATCTTGAATGGGAAATCCAAGATGATCTTCTTCATTGTCACCATATCCATCCATTTATTCTACCTTCTCTTCCACCTCTTCTTCTATCTGCAAAAATGAATGGTGATGTGGCTCTTGCTGCACCACATGATCAAATGGGGGGGGGGAGGGTTGGTGTTGAAGAAGTTTTTTTTTTTTTGAATAAGAATGCTAATGCAATGCGATTTTCTGTTTTTGAAATGAAATATGCCTAATTCATTTTTTTTTTTTGCATAAAGTAAAAGAAATGAATAAACTAGGGAATAAAACAATGCATACTTTGACACCTCCCTGACAATGACACCAAAAAGTGATGAGCCTCAGTATTGCAACAAGAATGCTGCAACTCCTAAGGCTACCAACTTTAATTATCAATCCAGGGTTTGTACAAACTTAATAGGTATCGACACTATATGTGCAACATACAATGTGTCCTTCCTTCACTGTCATGATGTAATGAAGTGAATGTAATGAAATCAAATCCTAAACTAATTGCAGAAATGTAAATGCTCGAAATGGAAACCTTAACCTATTGTAGGAAAGAAACTACAAGGAAAACAAACCTATTCTGATTGCATAGGGTAAAGATCATGAACTAAATATCAATCATTACATGTCAAAGAGTTTAGATCCATTTACAGAGTTCATTGGATGTGGCAATCAAGAAAATCATTATTGTATTATCCAATTCATAAATCTGTCCATTAAACCAAATTGTTGAGATGTTTTGCATGGGTAAAAGCGCAAGTTGTAAGTGGTATTTAGTCTTCCCTATTCATGGATTTAGAGCCTAGGGGTTGTGATTCAACCCTAAAGGACAAAAACCAAGATTTTTGAGCAAATTTGGTCCACCATACACGTGCTAGAACAGTGCTACAGGACGTTACAGGTGCTGCGACAGGAAGTTACGAGATTTGCTACAAAAAGATATAGTTCACCAAATGACTAATCAAATCAAATCAAAATTGGATAGGATTTTTTTTTTTTTTTTTTTTTTAATTTATATATATATATATATATATATATATATATATATATATTTATTTTATTTTATTTTATTATTTATATTTATTTATTGAATAGGATGTCTTAGATCTCCATT
This sequence comes from Pinus tabuliformis, assembly GCA_031772625.1. NCBI lineage: Eukaryota > Viridiplantae > Streptophyta > Pinopsida > Pinales > Pinaceae > Pinus > Pinus tabuliformis. The sequence goes on along the minus strand of CM062810.1, from coordinate 846,580,817 downwards.
CCAAGTGGAATCACTCAAAAATACCACTGTTAACACATGTTAAGAAATAACAAAAAATTACTAGTCTAAAATCTAGAAATTTGAGAACTAGTGAGCTAGTTAATCTATCAAATGCATAACCTAATAAAGTGAAAATGAAATGGGCTAAATTTTTTTATTAACTTGAATGATTTTATAATATGATTCAAGTGGAATCAATTGAATTGAATCTCATTAGCATGTTCTAAAAAATAGCAGAAAATTACTACTATTTGTCACAAGGGACTTTTAGAAATTTAGATTTGGGAATAAGCAAACTAATCCAAGTAGCTCAGTGATTAATGTGACCTTCCAAAGATGTTAAAAGGATGAAATCATGCTTTTTATCATGCAAAATAACTTACTTAAGCCAGTTAACCAAATCCTACATCAAAAAATCATCAATACTAAATGCAAAAATAGGGAAAAACAAGAACAAGCGATGCATGTGAATAAGAAGCGAAAAGCATAAAAGTAAATTATACAAAAGGGCTCCAAGGCTCCTGGGATTGCCAAACCCAAGGAAAATCATAGTACTATGAATTAGACCAAGATTTAGAAGTCGAACATGGCACAAATTTTCATTATTTCCACCAATACAATTACATTCCGGCAAGAAATGAAAGTGGAGCTGCAAAAATACAAGTTCTCTCTACCAGAAGACTAAGAAAAACCAACGTAGAGGAAAATTTGAATTCGTACTTATAAAAAATGATTAGGAAGCATTCTCCATGAAAGGATGAAGCTTTACCCTCCAAAATCCCTCAAATAGTGGATTTGGTTCCCAACACTAGGAATCTACATTAAATAACAGGGAACACATTCCTAGATTTTCTCAATCATTGGAGCTCTAGAATTTGTGCAATAATTTTGAATATCTTGTTGATTTATTATTCAATATTGATCCTCCTGTAGTAGGGATAAAGTCCATAAATTATATCCTCCTCCAAATCTTCATAATCTACCCAATATCCTCACAATATTCTACAAAATAAATAATATTAGGCACATATATGCAATTATCCATAAACCTTCCTAATGAGAATATTAAAGTTAAAGATACGTTATATAATGCAAAAAGAGAGGTTTAATGTGCTGAAAGATGGTCAGATGGGCCTTAATTTATGTTTAATTTGGAGGCCCATCAATGGTCATGAATGTATTTGAGGCATTAGTAAGCCCAAATGACACCACTACAATTGCATAGTCCCTATATAGGGTTTTAAATGCTATTTTATGAATATCCTCATCTTGTATCCTAAGTTTATGGTATCCTGATCTTAGGTTTATCTTGGAAAACCACAGTGGATCTCGTTAATTGATCAACAAATCATCAATTTGTGGCAATGGTTACTTATTTATGATAGTCACTTTGTTCAATTTTTTATATTCGATGCACAACCCAAGAGTTTGTCTTCCTTATTTACAAACAAAGTTGGTGCTCCCTAGGGAGATACACTTGGCTTAATATATCCCTTGTCCAACATATTTTTTAACTACAACTTTAGCTACACTAATTTAGGTGAGCTCATCTTCTAATGTACTCGAGATATTGGTGTTGCACTCGGCACGAGCTTTATGGAGAAGTCCATATCTTGCTTAGGTGAAAATATCAGTATCTCTTTCGACAATACATTTAGGAACTCTTGCAATAGGGGATAGTCTTCAAGCTTCTTTTTTTTAAGTTTTTGATAAGTCTAACACATGATTAACATACAACTGGTGCCCTTTCCTATGAAATTTATTTAGCTTCATTGTTGATACCTATAAAACAACCACGGTTTTTGATATGCCTCTGAAGGTGACTATTCATTATTCTCCACACATTCCAAAGGCTTGTTGTAGCAATCTAGGTTGAATTGACGCACTAAAAATTAATCCATGCTAATCAAGACATTATATGAGACTAAAGTAAATATATTTAATATTTCGTGCAAGTGTAACACATTCATTTCAATTGGCCATGCTTCCATTAGCTCTATCACCTTCTTTTTCAACCTTGAAGCTAGTTGGACCAACCATGGTTTATTATGCTTATTTTTATGAAGGATACAAGCATCAACAACTTGGGGTGTAACGTAACTAATATTAATTATAGGGTTAATAAAAATAGAAATAGGATGTTGAGCAATTTTGCCTGCTAGTTCGTGTTGAAAATAACAACAAGAAATGTTAAAACTAGAATCTAGAAATTCCAATTTAATTTGTCCTTGAATTAAATTGTGAACTAAAATTGTAATTCTTTTCTCATAACAGCTTGTAAATAGTTAATTAAGTTTAATTAACTTAGGAATTTCGAGTTGGAAGTCTTTTGGAAGTCATGTAAGTGTTCTCCCTAAATTTTAGGGGTCCAATATGAGTTTAAATTGAGTTGTAATTAGATAACTCAGTTTACTGAGTTATGGTCAGTTAAATTAGTTCTAATTGTTTGTGGAACTAATAGAGGACTAACAGTCAGTTGGTGCATTGGTGCATCCACAAGTGTTGCTCCAGTTAACTAAAGATTCCCTCATGAGAAATTCATGCATGTCAGTTCAGAGAAAGACCTAGTTGAGACTCGAGTATAGTGACAGTGTACTATCAATTGTATGATATACTGAGATGTAAATATCATGCATGAAATCAGAAAAGGACCCATGTTTGGATTTCGTAGTTTTGGAAGCATGAATTCCCTTTAAATATAGGCTATTCATCCCAGGAATGGCGCAAGGAAATAGGGGCTTGGATAGCTTCAAAATAGGCTAAGAATTTGGCTTGAGCTAGCTTGTGAGATGAGAGTTGATTATACTTGTGTTGGGATTGTCCTTGTGAGAATAAGAATTGTATTATCATCTTGGATTTCTGATTAATGCAATATAGATAGTAGGGGTGTTATGTGCCATTGATTATCCTCCTCTTGTCGATTACTGTTTTCATTGATCTTTATGGGTTTTCACTGTAAAGAGTAGAGTAAATTATTGTCTTGTGTTTTAGGAAATTACATGAGATGTGAATCTACAGGAAAATCTACAGTTTGACTACTGATTCCTGGTGATCTACTTGTTCGTTCTCCACAATTTCATAAATTTGTGGCATAACTCATGCTGCATCATTAAAGGTGGTAGCTTATTGTACTTGATAGATACTCCTGTTGTCATATTTCTCGTGGGGATAGAATCAAAGTCGATGATTTTCTCCACAATCCCAATACTTTAAGGAACCCTTTTTCTAATTCCTTGTCTTTTCTTTCATAGTTTCTGTTGACTTATTCCCACTTTGCATAGGGAAATATTGTTGGCATGTGATTTTGAATGGTATATCACCTTGGTACCCTTTCCTATAGTCTTGTGTTTTTGTGATTTGAATCTCTTCTCCTTCAAGCCAGTCTTGTCTTTCTTCTCCCAGGGTTTTTACAACTCTGATTAGTGCCTTGATTGCGCATGAAAATATGTGGCATTTCTTACCATATAATCAAGAGTATTGTGCTAATCAAAATCCATCCAATCCTAGTAATATTGAGACAATCCTCTGAGTTAACATTGAATTTTTAATTTCTCATCATTAATATATGGCACACAATGCAATATTTCCAAAAATTTATTGGCATAATCTTCCATAGTTAGTTGTCCAAGCTTCAAGTCATTGAACTCCCCAATCATCCCATCATAATATCTTTGGAACAATCAACTCATCCTATTTATTGATTTTTTTCGAAGTGATATTCCTTTTCTTGCTTCCTTTTACATACTTCTTTCCACCATATGAAAGCTCTTCCATCCACTCATGCTTTCATGTTCCTTGAATATTCATGTATATGGAAGTATATATTTGGTCCCAATAACCATCCCTTTGCCTCTTTTCCTTTCTTTATTTTTCCATCAAAATCAGGTGGTCTTTCCTTCTCAAAGTCTTCATGCTACATATTATTCAATTACTTTCTCTTCTTCTTTTTACGTGAGACTGAATTGGAATTAATACCTTATAGTTCATTCAAGCCACTTATACCTTCACTAGAAGAATGTGTGGATGATATATCATTGGACGTGCTTGAATTTTTGTTTCTAGACCTTCTTACAGTAGTCATTCCCCTTGTATTTCTAGTAACTGGCCCATGCTTCTAAATGTCTGATGGGATCTACACTTTTTGAGAGTGATTTCTCTCTATGTTGTTAGTAGTTTGTCCTTGTTGCATTTTCTTTTGCATTTTAGATAGATTTTGTATTAGCATGACATGCAATTATGCTTATCCTCTCTTTGTTTTCCCCGAAGCTTGAAGGCCTTTCCTTCATACTCCTCATCATTTTTCTAAATTCAAATGTGTTTCCACATTCCTCCTTTCTTTAGATTCCTCATATTTGGCATGTGAGGTTTCTTCTAGAGGGCTTTGGACAATCCTATTGAACATTCCATTTCTTTTCTATTGTTGATGGGTCTCTTTATGTGTTGAAACAATACACAGTTGTTAATTTAAGAAAATAATAAAATTTCAACGTATCTAGTCTAAAATTTTGATTTAATAGAAAACAAGAAGAGCCTTAGTCTCAAATAAAACTTTATATTTTTCTCCACACCATAATATATTTATCATAATCATTATAAGAAAACATACTTTTTGGAATACTTCTACATACAATCCACATTCATGACATAAATAACAATTAATAATGAAGCACAATTGTACATTGATTCAAATTATCACCACATCAAACAAAGTGATTTACAATAACAAACTTCATGAAGCAATGGACAATAGTAAAATTTCATTAAAAAAGGAATAATACACCTATCTAATTTTAAAAAGTTGTTGCAAACCGAAGAAAAGAGAGCCACTCTCTGCGAAATTGTAGGCACACCTATTTTGTAGTCTTTATTGTAGTTGTCCACCCACAAGCCAAATCTAATGCCTTAAGGGAAGCTTCTCTGAGGGTTCAACAAAATTCAACTCATGGTAGAGTACATGAATGCCAATCTCCCTCATATACATGAAATCAACTCTCAACCTTTCAACTATTGAGTTTGGGTTTAACATTCATAGTATGGCCACTATGTGCATACACAACACAAAGGAAGGCCTTCACTAATCTCACATTCCCTCGATCCTTCCTTTTTCTTAATTCTTTTCATGCTAATTTAAGACCAACTATATAGATGATATTTTGGCTCCTAACTCAACATGAAGGGTTCCACTCTAACTTCCTTATCAGATTCAATTGAAAAATACTACACTAGTTGTTGTTGTTGTGACTCGTTCATTCTCTTCTCTCTCTCTCTCTCTCTCTCTCTCTCTCTCTCTCTCTCTCTCTCTATCTATATATATATATATATATATATATATATATATATATATATATATATATATATATATATATATATATATATATACTCTCTTCCATTTTGTTTTCTTCACTATCATTCTTTCAACTCATGCACCACCCCAACATGAGAGTTTGAGGTTCCTCACTGGGAATGTAGACAACCAAAAAATTCTAGAATGACTACAAGGCCCATGCTTTTGCATTAGTTCGATACCACTCCCCATAACACACACACACACACATATGTAACATTATATTCTACTAAAAATTTCCAAATGGCATAAGGAATATGCATGTAAAAGGAACCATTTTTTCTCTATTGCAATGCCACCAACATTCTCATGCTTAGCACACCATCAATGGAAGATGGTAACATTAGCTTTATATTATTTGTTATCCTATTTAAATATATTAATGTAATGTTTTCAATGCTTTAAATTGGGTTTCGATTGGTGTATTACAAATATCCATTAGAAGTACTAACCTTCATAGTCATTCTTCAAGCTAAGCAAAGAGTTATATATACGATAAGAAATGTGATATACAAATCATGTGACTGACCTAGATACCTATCAATGTGATGGTATCAAGAATAGCAATTTATAATGGAAATGTTGTGGTAGTTGCTAAAATTGTTCACTTTGTACTATATGAGAATAATGCCAACCCAAAATAGAATTACTCTTTATATTCCTAATTGTATGAGGCATGGTTAATGGCCATCTTGCATAAGTTTTATTACTTCCACCATTATATTGTGTTGATTGCATATTGGAATTTTGGAGGTCTTAATATTTACTTTTTACAAATAATTTTAAATAGTCTTTTACCCTATCCCTAAATAATGATGTAGTAACACATCCATATTTCTTTTTAAAATCATTTTAAATAATAGTTTACCTTAGCACTAAGTAACGATGGAAGAAACCTGTGATGGCCATTTATAATCCCTGAACAACACTTTGTCACTACATCCCTTCACCTCTGAATACTTTCAATCTAACCATATATATCTATTGTTCTAAGCATCCACTTCCGACACTAGGGAAAACACAACTATGTGGTCGTATTGAAACACAAATTGTCACTAATTTAAGAGCAAAGGAAGAAGCAATTTAAACATGGATTGCAAATGGAACAAGATCAAGTATTTGGTGTGTATCTCACTTAAAAAAGGGACAATGGAGTACTTGAAAAGCTCCATAATTGAGAATAACATAATTTTGGAGAGTCATATCCTTGTTTACACAGTTTAAGCACTCATAACATCAATTATATCATCATTCAATCCTTTATCTTTATTAGTCAACACTCCATCATAGCCATTTCTCCATGTCATTGAATCTTGTACACAACAAATAAAATAGAGTAAAATCTACATAATATACAAAATATTAGTAAAATATCCCTCTTGAGCATCAAGGCCTTCAATTTTCAATAACAATTTGAATGGGGATGCTCTTTATAATTTTATATATGTCACAATTTTGTCCTTATAATCTTAGATATCTAATAATTTCATATATGTCACAATTTTGTTCTTTTTTATAGTGTTAATTTTTTCATTACTTAATGATCTTTTTATCTCTTCGAGTTTTTTGTTTGTTTGTTTTTATTTTATTTTATTTATTTATTTATTATTATTATTTTTTTATAGAAAGTTGAAAATTAATAATGTGATTGTAAAAAAAAATTGAAGAAAGAAATTAATGTAAACTAAAGGTTTTAAGTTTTTATTTGTTTCTATGTATATTTTCTTATAAGTTTTATCGGAAATTTAGTTAAAAATTGTTGGAATGGTATATTTGAGTTGTTAAATTTATAAAAAATAAGTGCCCAAGGGGTTTTTCACTACTACAAATCCATTTTTACATTCAAATATGCTTTTTAAATAAGCAAAAATAATGATCTCACCTATAATTGTATCACTAGATTTTTGACACAAAAAGAAAAATCGTAGAAGAGTTAGTGATGTACCATTATTTTGACACCTTTTTGACAAAGACATATTCCCCACCCCCCCCCCCCCCCCCCCCCCCCCCCTTTTTTTTTCTTGTCTTAACTAATACTCAGTTTTCCTCCTTTTATTATAAACAAATTTATTTCCATGTCCTTTTTATATATTTTCTCAACGTAATGATAGTTTGGCATTTTTCTCTCTCTTTTCTTGCATTGATAAATTAGAATGTGTAAATATACTTCTTGTGTTCCTATGATAGATTAATGTGAATTTAAAAATAGTGGTTTCAATAAATACTACTTACTTAACCTATGAATTATGATAGTGCCTCAAGGTCACTGTGAAGGACTAATGACCAAGCATATCCCAAGATAGCCCATGCGGGTTTTGATTGCCATCTTCTATGTAACACAATATTTTAATCCCCAAATTTTGCAACATGTACTTAAGACTGATAATGTTGGATTACTAGCATGGATACTTTGACAACTTATTTTGATGTAAATATTCATTTTTAATTTAATATATTGTGAAAGTTGAAGAAGAGAGCAGTCAACACAAATCTCGATGCCTAAAGGAAAAGTTGCAAGGGGGATTTGACTATCAAGGTTAGTACTTCTAATGGATATTTGTAATACACGAATTGAAACTAAATTTAAAGCATTGAAAACATTACATTAATATATTTAAATAGGATAATAGATAATATGAAGCTAATGTTACCATCTTCCATTGATGGTGTGCTAAGCATGAGAATGTTGTTGGCATTGCAATAGAGGAAAATTGGTTCCTTTTACATGCATATTCCTTAGGCCACTTGGAAATGTTTAGTAGAATCTAATGTTACATATGTGTGTGTATGTACATACACACACACATAACTCTTAGGCTATTTTAATGTCACTATAAAAACCATTCACAAGTCAATCCGAGACGTAAACTCCTGAGTTGTAAACACCATATGTGCATGAAACATAAAATATATCTACAACTAAATAATTATCTTCTAATTTGATTCGAAAGAGAAACTAAAACCTTATCTAATGCTAAATATAAAAAAAAACCATGAAATAAAACTGAGACTAAATGTGCATGAATCTAGGACCCTTCTAGCTAGTCTTTTATCTCACATCCCCTAGCTTAGCTTTGAAATACAATCTTTCGCTGCTTCAGAGAAACATTCATGTACTCATTTTCAGGTTGGATTTTAAAGATAAGAGATACTAATTTTGTTCCTTATCTTCCCTAAACCAAATATTGAAATCAAAAGTTGATCATTGAATTAAAATTCTAAATGTTGTACTGAGATTAAAATGAAAGCTATCTCAAAAGATCTACTAGTTCTTAGCTCAAGAAATGTTCCTAATGCGAACCTTCTAGATCAAACCTAGGACATAAACAATAAATAACTTGCAATCCACAAATATACCAATCTCTATATGTATACAAAATTAGAATCAACATGTATTACAAGGAAACTGTGTAAAAATGATTTAAACCTATACTATTACAACAAGAGTCAGGATATCTATTCATAACATTAGTCAATCTCATATGTAATCATAAACAAGACTTAAATCTATATGCAAACATAGACCATATAGATATTGAAACCATACTTAATTGATTGATTGGACTTTGAGAATGAAAGGCAAGGGCATCAAATTAATCCTTAGAATATAATACATCTTTTGACAGACTAAGTGTAAAGAATGAATATTGTTTATAACCTCACTAATAAATAATATTAGACCAAAATAACTTGTCACAAAGTGTGATAGAGTATACTCTATTAGATCTCGATATTATATTAATGTTAAGTCAGAGAGAAAAGGGGTTGGGCTATAGTGGAAAAGAATGAATATCAATCCTGATATCTTGAGTCGATTCTCACAATATCCAAATATATAACTTACCCTAGTTCCTATTATAGTTAAGATAAAACCTTGGCTATGGGAAAAACTTTAAGGTAACCTCTAACTGCTTTGGTGTTGAAGTTGGCCCTTCATCCAAAGGGGGATCTCTCCTCAAACTCAACTACCCTAGGTCACAATGGTAGTAGGCCTGTTAAATGCTCTATGGTCAGATTAATATAAAATTTGTTGGTGTGGTTGGAGTATGGGAAGAAACCATTGGGAAATGGATTCAAATAATCTGGGTTAAGAATCTTTGGAGCTTGGTTTTTAAGGATTATGCATTCCAAAGGCATGTATTTCAGCAATATGCTAGACATTAATTGTCTATGGCATGAAAGGAAGAAGAGGAATACACTCAAAGCTGTAAAAACAAAGCATGATAATGAGAAATTCTATATTTAACTAATCAACTAAAAGGTGAATATCTGAATATAAGACATAGAGAACTGTGACATGAATTCTACATCTACTTACTAATTCAGATTAGAATCTTAAACACTCCATGAATAACAAAGAAAGAACAAAACACTAATAAACGTACCACAAAAGCTGAAAAATGAATCTTTGGCAAAAAACCCTTAAACTTCTATCCAAAATTTCTTCTATTAATCAAATGCACACATTTACAATATGTTTTCTCTTCAAAGCCCACTCCTGTACATTACATAAATGATGGTCTCTATAGACCACTTACAAACTGTTCAAGATCCAAAAAGAATGGATCTTGAACCTCTTCATCTATCTATATCTTTCTAAATCTAATAATCAAGGAGATAAGATCTGACCCCAAGTCAAATTGATGAGGTGGCTCTCCAACTGATTGGGCATTTTTTCCAAAAATAGAAAACATTAATTGTAGTGAATTCTAAAAAATAAGCTTCAATTATCCTTTTGAAATTCTCAAATCATGATAGATGTGTAAAAACTGAAGGAGGCTTTTGTTAATGGGACTGTTCCTGTCCTTGGGTTTTTAAAAATTCATCCCTAATTGTTCGAAAACTGATTTTTAAAACAATGACTAAAATATGAAAAAATCGAATTACAAAATCCTAAAAAATAGGCCTCAAAGATTCCTTTGAATATCTCAAAAAGTGAAACTTGTGTGAAAACTGAGAGAAATTTTTGTTAATGGGTTTTTTGTTGACAATATCCTCTTTCATATTTGGAAAATTCATTTCCAGTTGTTTGGAAATTGTACCTGAAGTTACTACCTTTTACAAGAAAAAACAGAGTAAAACATAATTTGTTGCTTACATCTGCTTAGTAAGTGCTTGTTTGATAGATTATCGCTCCTTCACTGACGTGCGCTCAATCAATGCTTTGCTTTGGACATAAAAGAATTGAATTTTACTTTTAGCGTTGAAACTCTAGCTGTCAATGTTTTTGACCTGTTTTGATAAATATGTGCTGCTACTCTAGTTGTCAGCACATTTTTATTTTCAAAACTTATAATAACAATGATATTCTATCTATTAGCTTTTTAACACTATTTTTTACAAATTGGCACGGACACTAAAATTGTCAGCACTTTTTTTTTTTTTTTTTAACAAATAAGCACTGATAATGCCTCAATTTTTTTAACTAAAATTGTGATAGCAACTGGTTCCACGAGAATGTTGACGATCATAGATGGAAAAAAGAACCCTTATAGACCAAAGGGCTGATCCCAACTCAACAACTGTAACTTGTAACCTGGACTTATCAACTGAACACCAAACTGTAATCCAATCTAAACTAAAACTAGAACTGTACATGTTGCAAAATGAATTTTGAAACTATTGAAAACTGAAACTGAAAGCTGCTACAAAACATTCTCATAGCATTGAGATTATTAGCACACAAACCTATCCTAAGTTGTTGGAAAATTTTTGAATCAAATGACACCAAAATTCCAATGCAACCAATCAAGTAGCTTCTTAGATAGTATGGCTTTTTGACTGCGCTTGAGCCTAGTAAAAAATGGCCAATATAATGGAAAAGATGATTGATTATGCATCTGCTTCTCGTAGTGGAAACATGGCTGGAAATTCAAGCCAAAAAAACTCTCCATATAAACAACTATGGGATCATAAATGTCATATTATGTGTGATTATGTTCAATGTATTTTGTGACTAAAATATCCTGCTTGTATTGTTCATATATGCTCTCTTTATCACACCATTTCTCTATTTGTGCATTGTCAAACTCATCCTAAAAAACATAACATTCCTCAATAAAAAAATCATACGGCAACACTATATCCTCTTTTTTCAACAAAAAATGCTTTCAAAGGACTGATTCCGATATTGGGAATTGTGGGATTGTATTTGAACCTCTAAGACCTCAATAACCTTCTCAATTTCTTAAGTGAATGTTTCTAAAAAAGAGATCTTATCGTCGAAAGAACATTTACATGAATGTAAATACATAGGTAAAAACCTTGAAAAAACACATCAATCTGATCATCATCAAAATTGTCCCAATATTCCTTAAAACCTTCAATAGAAATAATAATTTTAACATACCCGTCATCTCGATTGACTAGGCAACTGGACATGCAGTTCAAGCTCTAAATTCTTTGGATAATGGAGTCACCATGGATGTTCTGAACTCTGGACTCTTTAACAATGGAGTTTCCAGGTGAATGGTGCACAACTGCTTTGTGTTTGACCTTTGTTCATCATCAGAAGTCAAATCTGATCATTGTCATTCTTACAGGATATTTGCTTGAAGCTTTTGCCTCCCTAGTAACGACGCTAAAATGTTATCCCTTAGAGAAAACCTTGGATGTGGGAAAAACTCTAAAGTAAATCTAAGTGCTTTGGGATTGAAGCTGGCCCTTAAATCTAGAAGGGGATATCTCCTCAAACTCAAATAACCTAGGTCACAAGGATAGCATGTTTGTTAAACACTCTATGGAGCTTGGTTTGTAAGGATTTTGTGTTCCAAAGGCACATATTTCAACAATACGCTAGACATTAGTCATCTATAGCATGAAAGGAAGAAGAGGAATACACTTAAATCTTTAAAAACAGAGCATCATAATGAGGAATTCTGTATTTAAATCATCAACTGAAAGGTGAATATCTGAATATAAGACATAGAGCACTGTGACATGAATTATACATCTACTTACTGATTCAAATGAGAAGCTTAAACACTCAATGAATAACAAAGAAATAACACAACAGTAAGAAATAGACCACAAATGCTTAAAAATGAATCTTTGGACCAAAACCATTGTACTTCTATCCATAAGTTCTTCTAGTAATCAAATGCACATGGTTACAATAGGTTTTTATTCAAAGACCAATCCTGTACATTACATAAATGGTAGTCTTTATAGACTACTTACAAACTGTTCAAGATCCAAAAATAATGGATCTCAAACTTCTTCATTTATATATAAATTACTAAATCAAATAATCAAGGAGATAAGATCTTACCCAAATTTGTATTGATTAGGTGGCTCTCCAGCTGATTGGGCATTTTTTTTTTAAATAGAAAAAATTAATTCTGGCGAATTCCTGAAAAATAGTCTTCAAAGATCCATTTGAAACTCTCAAATCGTGATAACTATTTAAAAACTAAAAGAGATTTTTTCTGATGGGCTTGTTCCTGAAAAACTCTTTGGGTTTTCAAAAATTCATCCCCATTTGTTTAGAAATTGATTTTTAAAACAATGTCTAAAACAGGAAAAAAGTGAATTGCAAAATCTAGAAAAATAGGCCTCAATATCCTTCAAATCTCTCAAACTGTGAAACCCTTGTAAAAAATGAGAGAAGTTTTTGTTGATGGGCCTACTTTCAACAAAATCCTCTTTCATATTTGGAAAATTAGTTTCCATCTATTTGTAAACCATGCCCAAAGTTACTTCCTTTTACAGGAAAAAACAGAGTAAAACAAAGTTTTTTGCTAACATATACTTAGTCAATGCTTATTTGATATATTATCACTCCTTCGCTGACGTGTGCTCCATAAATGCTTTATTTTGGACATAAAAAAATGAATTTTACATTTAGCATTGATACTCTAGCTGTCAACGTTTAATTAACAATTTTTACAAATATGCGTTGTTACTCTGGATGTTAGCGCATTTTTATTTTCAAAACTTACAATAACGCTGATATTCTATCTGTCAGCACTTTAACACCATTTTTTACAAATCGACACTAACATTGAAACTCTTAGCGCTTTAAAACTGTAATTTTACAAATTGATGTTGACACTGAAACTATCAACACCTCAAAACTATTAACTAAAATTTTGATAACAATTGTCTCCACGAGGATGTTTTCGATCATATATGGAAGCAAGAACCTTTATAGACTAGAGGCCTGATCCATTGGGCTGATACCAACTCAACAATTGCAACTTACAACCTACACTTATTTTGCAACTGAAACCAATCTGTAATCCAAACTAAATTGAAACTAGAATTGTACATGCTACAAACTGAAATTTGAAACTGCTGAAAACTGAAACTGAAAGCTACTACAAAAAATGTTCAGAGTGCTGACCTTATTGGCACACCAACCTATCCTAATCTGTTGGAATTTATGTGAATCAAATGACACTAAAATGGAAATGCAACCAGTCAAGTAGCTGCTAATATAGTATGGCTTTTTTATTGTGCTTGAACCTAGTATAAAATGGTCAATATAATGGCAAAGGCTACTAATTATGGACCTGCTTCTCACAGTGGAAACATCGCTGGAAATTCAAGCAAAAACAACTCTCCATATAAAAAACTATGGAATCATAAAATTCATATTATGTTTGATGATGTTCGTTGTATTTTGTGACTAGAGTATCTTGCTTGGACTATTCATATGTGCTCTCTTGATCACACCATTGCTCTAGCTGCGAATTGTCAAACTCATCCTAAAAAACATAACATTCCTCAATAAAAAAATCATAGGGTAACACTATATCCTCTTTTTTCGATAGAAAATTGCTTTCAAAGGACTGATTATGATATTAGGAATTATGGGATTGTATTTGAACCTCTAATACCTCAATAACCTTCTCAAGTTCTCAAGTGAATGTTTCTAAAAAAGAGATTTTGTCCTCAAAAGAACATTTGCATGAATGTAAATACATAGGTAAAAACCTTGGAAAGGCTGCATCAATCTGATCATCATCAAAATTTTCCCAATATTCCTTAAAAACTTCAATAGAAACATGAATTTTAACATACCATGTCATCTCTCTTGACTAGGCAATTGGATCTGCACTTCAAGCTCTTTGTTAACACCCAGGTTGTTCCCTATGACTCCCAAGGGAATACGGTCGGGGTAACCACTAACCAATCTTTGGGTTACAGTTTCTAGCCAAACTGTAATCAGAGAGGGCTCTCTCTTTATGATTTGTCTCTGTTCTGATAGTATTTTAGGCTAGCTATGATGTTCAAGTTTTGTTTTTGGAATGTGTTTGGTGATGATTCCAGTCAATATATATAGGTGCTTACTAGCATGTCTTAGTGCATTGGGCATGGAGTCAGTGGTCCTTTAGTTTGCTTGATGTGCTGTGTGATAATGAAGTGATGCTGCAGAGCCAGATTAGTGTCTGAGAAACAATTTTTTGAAATGGTGATTGAATGTGGTGTATCCAGTTTATGCAAGGCAATTAAGAATTTTGCAAATAAACTGCTAAAGAAAGACAACGAGAATATTATTCTGGAAGCAATGAAGAATTTCTAGATAACATTCATACTTATAGAATTAATAGAAACATGAGCAATTAAGAATTCATGTCCATGGTTAATTCTGAAGACAAACATTTACAGTAGTAAAAATTGAGTGCAAGGTGTAGTAAAACAAATCCTGCACTATTCTTTTTCTCTACTGCTAGTTTAGTGTAACATGAGTACGATTTAATAAACATAAGAAGACAAGAACAGAGATTGAGGAAAACTTGTTATTTCATCAGGCAGCACAGGAATTCTGCATCAGCACTCATAGCATCATCCAGACATCAAGTATTTCAGGAAATCACTGAGCTGGTCCAGCCCTTTGTATTAGATAAACTGAGAGTATACAATAGATTTGCCTTAGAGTCAAAATCACCAACCCCTAATGCGTTGCCAAGGGGGGTATATATACAAAATTCTACATAAGAAAAATATCAGAGAATGAGTTAATGACTCATTTATGTCATGCCAACTCCTGGAGCATTGTAGCTGAGAGAGTTAATGCTGTAATAACTCTTTGGTGCCTTAGCTGTCAAAAATAGTCAGAAGCAGTTGGTTTGGCGGCTGTTGGAGTCGGCTGAGGATACGCTGTCAAAATTTGCGTATTGTCTTATCCCTTAGGCTAGCTGTCACTGTCCATGTGCTGAGTCACCTTTCAGCTGCCTTTAATGCTGATTTTGTCATGCTGTTTGTTTTGTAGTGACCTAGAGCTGGCAGTGGCCGAATAACTGAGGCTACCGTGGCAAAATCTGAAGCATTGCTTGCCACCAATCCTCCTTAGGCATTTGATGTCTTCGAATTTTTATCAAAGTCTCATCGGCCTCTGTATATCTATAAAAGTTAGGAGGAGTTTCAAAAAGATGATTTACCTCATTTTCAATAAAGAACAGGCCTTCAAGTTTGTCATATAAGCTCTATCCTGTAGGAGGCCCTGTTTGCTCAGATGTACTGCCAGATGCAGTGATCTGATTTTCAATGACAGTTGCCATTCTGTTGGCAAATTGATCTCGGGAGATCAATATTCCTGCACCGCTTAGGAGGCTGGGCAGGCCCTTTGCTTGCAGCACTGCCATCTTGAGTTTATATTCCTCCACATCACCCTGTATCTCATAGCACTTCCTTTCCACTGTTTGAACATAATTCCTGAGAGTTAGTACCTTCTTGGCAGTGAGGACAACCTCTGTTCTGTTGGCAATGCCTATGGCTGCCAGTTCCTCCTTTTCTTGCCTGTTCAGGAAGTCTATCATTCTGTTGGCCTGTTCAGGTCTGTCTCCCAGTAATGTTTTGGCCTTATGGATTTCTGCTTGTGCTTGGACCATCAAGTCCATCTGCTCATGTATTGTTTTGATTAACCTCCATTGTTGACTGATGGATTGGCCAATTTTGGCCCATAGAATCCTTTTTATGTCGGCCATGGCAGTCTCTAGATTCAGCTCTTTCTCTAAGGCCTTTATCTTGTCTTTTAGGGCCTTTATTTCTCTGCCCTGCTCTGCCACAATTACTTTTGATTTATCATACTTGGCATCCAGTTCTGCCAATTTTTCCTTGGCCTTCTTTATCTCATTTGCCTGGAGCTCCATTTCCTTGATGGCCTTAGTCAATTCTTCTACACTTGTGCTGGCATCTGGAGCTGTTGTTGTTCCTGCTGCTTCTGTTGTGGGGGCCACTGCTGCCCCTGTAGTTGTTGTTATTGTTTAAGTAGTTGGAGGAGCTTGGGATGTGGATTCACCTTGTTTATCTTGTAATGCTCCTTCCAGCTCTTTCTCCAAATCCAGGACCCTCTGGTTTAGCTGCATTATGAGGTCTAGTTGGTCATCCAGCTGTTTTTCCTTTTGTAGCTCTGCCGTTTGAGGGTGCTCTGTGGGCAACAGCTTTAACCTCTTCTTTAATGCATTTAGGTCATCTTCTTTCTTCTTCAGAAGGGCCTTTACACCCTTTGGATCACTAGGATCATGTCCTAGATCAATAATGATGTCCTCAAGTGACTTTATTCTATTGTCTTTGGCCAGGGAGGACATTCTCTCAAAATCCAACTGTGTGTTGGTATGTTGCAGGGACTCCTTTAGCTCATGGGCCATGGTTGCCCTCTCCACCAAGGTTGCATAAACCATCTCTCCATCTTGCTTGTGGAGTTCAATTTGGTCCATGGGATGGATGTCTTTGGCCATGACCTCCACCCTTGTCTTCACAAAATCTGCAGCTGACTTAGGCTGCGGTATTGTAGGCTTAAAGTGACTGAGGATGATTTTTTCTTCTTTAATGTCATACAAAGACATTAGCCTTTCTTGCTGGGCTGGTGTTGCATCTATAAATTGTTTGTAGACCTCTGCCCTCAGCAGATCATTCTGAGCCTTTATTTGTTTGAAAGAAGCCTTAGTGCTCTTGGGCTTCTTGCTCCGCTGGGAGGAGGAAGACACCTCCAAACCAAGTTGTAATCCTTGCTCTTGCTGAAAGGAGCTTGTCCCTGTGTGCTGGCTACCCTCCCTGTTTTTCCTTGAACTGTCAAGGAATTCTTCAGTGATGTCTTCTACCTCCGGGGAATCAGCTCTTGGCCTCTTGGTCTGGGGTTGCTGGGAGGATCCACTGGCAGGGGTGGACTCTTCTCTAGCTCTTTTCGTACCCCTCTCCTCATGTGCTGGGGTCTGCAAAATTGGAGCAGTCAATGGCTCAGTTTGTGGAGGTGGGGTTTTCATTGCTGGAGCTGCTGGTAGCTCCGTTTGTGGAGGGGCAATCTACTCTTGTTGCTGTTCTGTTTGCTGCCCTTGTTGGGGCTCTTGCTGCTGCTCATTTGAAGGGGCAGGCTTTTCTTTCACTGTTTCTTCTTCTGCACCCATTATTCCTTTGCCTTTGTCAGTACCTGGTGCTGCTGTAGAGGGTGCCTGTACGACTGGTGCAGTCCTTGAGGCCGAGGTCCCTTCTCCTGCTGAATAAGGCCGTTTGAAAGGTACCTGCTGCACAGAGTCTAGGTCAATAGTTTTTTCAAGCTCCTTTACATTCTTTAGCATTGTCTCTTCTTCAGTTAGCTTTTCAACTAGAGTACCCTGCTTCCATTCTTGCTGGTTGGCATATCTTTCAATGTGTGGGTATTGACAATGCCTATAACCTAGAAGCCTGTACTTGTTTCTTCTAGCAGTAATGAAGCCTTGAGGGTCATAAGGGACCCACCGAAAACTAGATGATAGCTTGTATTTATCTTTGAGGATTAGGTCTGCATCTTCCCATCCTTCTTTCTTATTCATGATGAAGGGGCCCAACTGGTGTTTGAACTTGAGGTGGGCCTTCTTTTTGGAGCTGTGGAAGTGGGTGAGGTCGGACTGAATCAGCTGCCTGTAATACTCCAAGGCAAATAACCTCATAGGCACATATTTTGGGAGCTTGTATGGACAGAGTTCACAGCCATAGACTCTGATGACTGTATGATTCTCATATATGTACCAATCACCTATTTTGTACTTCTTGGAAAGCTGCAGAGCTTTCTGTATCTCAGTTGATATTCTGGGAGGAGGGGACCTCATTAATAGGCAAGAGAGTGGGTATACAAATTGGTCAACAAATTCACAATAGGAATAGGGTGAATTTGAGACTTTGTGATAGACAGAGGTCCAGAAGATAACATATCTTCTTTCCCCTCTATAATCCAGCTTTTTGATGTAGCATGGAAAAGCCTCAGATTGATAGTACATGAAAAGGTGGTAAATATAGGCCGAGTACTTGAAGACACCCTGTCTGTTCACTTTGCTCAACTGATCATGAATCTTGTTAGCTATGAACTTAGCAAAGTTGTACTTGCGGGCAGGGGGCTGGCCTGGGCTGTAAGCAACTAACAATACCAACATTGTTGCATCCACATGCTCACTGGTTCTGTACCCCAACACATAGGAAATCATGTCCAGCAAAAGCCTGCCTACATCAGTGAAAAGACATCCAGGTAGGGAGGTGGCCCTGTGGGCTGGAACTCAGGCCTCATAAATGTCTTGGTGATTCTTTGGATCTCTTCACTGGTCATCTTGGCACCATTGTCCAACAGATAATTCATGGAAAATGGGAATAGCAGCTCTGTCTGATCAAAATGGAGCATTTTATTGATGGTTTCAGGATTGATGTGAAAGAGGATGCTCCCAGATGGAGACTTAATGGCTCTTTGCTGCACATCATAGTTTTCAGCACATAGGTGAATGATCTCAAAAAAAACATTTACAGAGGGGAGACAGTAGTATGGCAGGTTTGACTCCCATATCCCATATGTGTCATGACCATTCAGGTAGTCCTCTCTTAGCTGCCTGAAGGTCTGCAGAAAGTCCCTGTTACCCACAAAGTCTTCAATGAGGTAGTCCTTGTCAGCAAAGGGCAAGGCTTCCAGGTCTTTATTTGGTGGATTTAATGGAGCTACACTGAGGGCTGATGGTGCAGGAGCAGCCATTATGCAGTTTGAATTTTAACAGAGGTGATTACAATGGTTTGCAAGGTTGCTCAAAGATTTGAGTGACAGGCTTATTGCAGACAATGTTTGAAATTCTCCTCACAGTTGAAAAGGCAGGCTTGTTTCTGCAGTTTTTGGTAAATTCACAGGGATTGTGAATTGCTAGGGGCAAATTGCAGAGGGTATGTGAGTTTTACTTTGGTAAAAAGCTGCAGCTGGTCTACACCCGGCAAAAGGGAACAATGCCGGGCAAGTTCGAGGCCGAACTGGTAACCTTCGATCGTGAATTAATGTTTTAATAGCGAATTGCCGGGGCAAAGGATAATGTAGGTAGATTTGATGGTAAATTTGGTGAAAAACAATGTGCAATTTGGCAATTGAATGTTTCTTATGGAAAATTCACATAGAAATTGGTATGCTCAGTGGGAAAACAGGGAACTTGTGGTGAAATACCTGAAAAACGAGTTGGAATGCCTTCGGGCCGAATTGTGAAGGCTGAATGCAGCTGAGTTGATGAGTTGGCACGGTTGCAAATTTGAATTTGGAGGTCTGGAGGTGATTTGGCAGTGAACCAGCGGCAACGGCTATGTCTTCTTCACTTGAAAATGACATAAAATGGCCCAAACCGTGACTTTTAACGATGAATTCGGAAAAATTGAGTAATTGGCGCCTTTCCGCCGATGACGTCAGCATGACGTCATGGCGGGCCCGGGTACGGAGGGTGACGTGGCTGCTGAGGTGTAGGCCAGCGTGGCCAGACACGGTGGCGGGCGGATAAGGTGGCAGGGCTACGTGGAGGGCCACGCGGCGCGGGGGCGGGAGATAGTGCTACGTCATGATGACGTATGGATGACATAAGGGGGAGGTGGTAACGGGTAAGGTGGTAAGCGGTTTCCCCGCACCACCTTTGGGCAAAGGCGGTATCGGGGAGGGGGGCTCCGAACAACCCCGCCGCCTGCCACGCGTCCCATGTACGGGGCGGAAAACCACCGTTCCCCAGACGCTAAAGGTCGGCAGATCCAGATCTGGAAATACCTGCCCACCGTTGGATCGGGGGTGGCAGATGATGGACGGCTGGCGGGCCTCCCGATGGATCGTGCATGTTGGGGGGGTCCCGCAGGCATATTAAAATATTCAAATTAATATTTAGCGCAGAACTTAGGATTTTAAGGGTTTTGATGGGTTTTTTCCGTGGGAAAAAGGGTTTTTAGTGGGTTTTAGCAGAGGTAAGGGGGTTTTTTGGGGAATTTGTTGAACAGGGGAAAAGTGAAGGCTTAGGGGGAGGTTGTTACTCCAACCAGAGGTCAGAGCAATCCCATGACAGGGTTGACCATAGTCCCTGGTGGACTAATGTCTCCCTTAGACAAACTTTATTAGCTATAGTGCTAAAAGGGAAGGATATCTATACATTGTGTGGGATTTATACACCATGGTGTTATTATAGTAGGGGGAAAGGGTAACATAGGGGATTTAGATAATAGAAGTTAGGGGTTAATATGGATGGAAAAGGTGAAATGAGGAGTGACATCACTAAGTTTATTTGAAAATCACTTAGTTTAGGGAGTAGATCAAAATGAAAAGAATTTTTAGACAAGAAATGTGGCTTTTAAAGGAATAAGAACCAGCATAAAACCTCAAATTCTTTCATGAACACAACTGATGAAGGGATGTCAGTAATGAATGGGAAAGGGGTAAATGGAAAGTTAGACATGCTCCTTTGCTTTGCTGCCACCTGATGGAGAAGAAGAGCTTCTCAATCCATTGATGTTCCTTTGTGAATAGGTTAGCATACATTCAATTGTAAGGAATGACATTTCTGCAACCCCATCTGCCTACCCATCTACTTGCCTAGCATCTTTTGTTTCTTCTTGGAGGGTGCACTTAGACTTGCAGACCCTTATTTGCCTTTTCTTTTCTCTTGGCTTTTTCTTTTGATTTTCTATCTAGAACTACCATTATTACTTCCAAGGTCCCAGATTAATCAGTTGGGAACCTTAATTCTCTACCTAAGCTACTGGTCTGGCAAGATTAAACAATTTGGACAGACTTTTTTCTCTATTCTACAACAAAAAATTGAAACATGGCATGGTCCAGATTAGGCTGTTGGACCATCCATCAAAATTGAGTGCACATCAAGCTCTATACACACAGTGTCTTCTCTTGGAAATATGGGATCTTTGCATCATCAAAGCAGAGCATATTTGGAACTTTCTTTGCCAATCATGAAATATGAAACCTATTGGTATAGGTAGCTAACAGTGGCTCCACATGGGGATGGTTTTTCCATTTGAAAGACCAAGAACAGCAGGTCAGAATGCCTTGGCCCTTGACTTCTTTTACCAAAACTTGAAGTATGCTGCTTTGAAATGCCAAAATTGCATTTTTCCCATCTTGGTAGATCTCTGAACTCATTAGCTTTTAGCTGAGAACCAATAAAACTTGAGAAACTGCATTTTTACATTTCAACTGAAAGTAATATATACACCTGATTATGTACAAGGGAAACTCAGGCTGCACTTATGGATTGTAGTCAAAATAGCGCTTCAACATCCTGCCATTCACAGGACCTTCATCCAAATCAGTTTCTTTAAGACCTTTAAGGAAATAAGTATTGTTTCCTTGTACTACTTGAACAGCAAATGGTCCTCTCCAAAGGGAATCAAATTTTCCATGTTTTCCTTTATCTTCCCTTCTTGAATCCCACTTGAGGACTTTGTCTCCAATATTAAAATCTTCTGCCTTGGTCCTTTTGTCAAAGGCTTTCTTTAACTTTTCTTGCAAAACTTGAACTCTGCTGTAAACTTGGTCTCTAGTTTGCTGTAAACATATAATTTGATTTACCCTCCTTTGCATATCATTGGGCTCAGCTTGAGTCTCTTGAAGTAGTTTCATAACAGGGATCCTAGTGATGAAGGGAATTTGGCCTCTAATCCATAGACTAGCTCATATGGGCTGACCCCAATTGATCTTTTGGTTGTTAGTCTATCTGCCCATAAGGAATTCACAAGCTTCTTATGCTTTAGTCTCATTTTCAATCAAGCAGTTTAAGAGTATACCCTCATGGTTTTTCCAAAGCAAATTGCCATTTACAACACAAAATTTAGAAGCTTTCATTTTCAGGAACCTACACTTAGTTCTGGACAATCTTGGGGGAGCAGACAGGTTTTGTAACACATAACAGATATCAGAGTACCAGGGGGATTGTTCAAAGGCTACATTGATCTTTGGAGTCGCCAGCTCCGGTTCACTGTCCAGTTGGTTGATGTCCAAGGCTTGGAAATTTGTTTCAGACATTAATTTAGCCAGACCTTGTCCTTTTATCAGTTTCGTAGGTTTTATTTCAATGTCAAATTCTAAAATATTTGCAATCCATTTTCCTCTTCTGCCCTCTAAGTTCTCTTGAGTAAGTATGTCTTTCACAATTGGGCTTGGTACATAGGCTATAACATGGGAGTATAGGGTGTAGATCCTAAAGTCTTTAATAGCTTTGACCAAGACATATGCTTGCTTTTCCATAATCTGGTATTTCAGGGGTGCATCTCTAAGAGCTTTACTAAAGAAAGCAATGGGTTTCTCATTTCCTTGGTCATCTTTCTGTAATAAGACAGCAGCAATTGTGTGTTGGGAAGCAAAGGAAACTATGATAAATTCCCTATCAAATTGTGGATTTGTTAGGACTGGAGTTTGGGTGAGGGCCAACTTTATTCCTTCAAAGGCTTGACTTGCTTCTATCGTCCATTTTTCCTTTGAATCCTTTTTTAACATGTTATTTAGTAACCTGCTCAATTCGGCCAGATTTGGGATAAATCTCCTCAGGAAGTTGATTTTACCCAAAAAGGCTTGTAATTCCTTTACATTTCTTGGATGAGGCATTTGTAAGATGGCCTGGATTCTGTCTGGATCAATCCTAATGCCATCTTTAGAAATGATGTGGCCCAACAGTTTACCTTCCTCCAAACCAAACAGGGATTTCTTAGGATTTAAGGAAATCCCATATTTCCTACAAGTTATGAATATCTGCCTTAGATGTTTCAAATGTTCTTGGTTAGATTTGGAGAAAGGTGTGAGGTCATCCAAATAAATGACAAGAAAGTCATGAATCTCTTTGGCAAAAGAAATATCCATTGCTCTTTGGAATGTAGCCCCTGCATGCTTCAACCCAAAAGGCATTTTAACATATTTGAAGGTTCCCCATGGGGTTGTGAATGCTGTTTGGTTTTGATCATCAGGATGAACTAAGATCTGGTTGAAACCTGAGAATCCATCAAGTAGAGAAATTCTTGAGGCCCCCACTACTCTCTGCAAGATGTGATCCATCTTGGGTAAGGGGTAATTATCTTTCAACGATACTTGATTCAAGTTCCTTAGGTCAACACATAGCCTTATTTCACCGGTTTTCTTTCTTGTAGGGACTAAGTTTGAAATCCAATCAGAGAATCTGATTGGTGCTATGATGCCTGCCTTGAACATTTTCTGAACTTCTTGCTCCATTGCTGGGAGAAGCATAGGATTGATTCTCCTCAATTTTTGTTTAAAGGGTTTTTGATCTGGCTTGAGAGGGATAGTGTGTTGAATTACAGAGGTGTCATAGGATTTTAAATCCTCATAACTCCATGCAAAGACATCCTGGAACTCTTTAAAAAGGTCAATGTATTTAGGCTTTTGGTCAGGGGGTAAGGAAGCAGACAATTTTATTATTTTGGGTTGTTCAGCAGTCCCAATGTTACATTCTTCTATGGCAGTGTTGAGGGGCTGCATTTTTGGTTTGTTGGAAACATCATTGGAATAAAAAATGTTTTCTAAAGGAGCTAAGTCTGTTGGAAGAAAATTGTCCTTCAATTGTATTACTTCAGCTTCATCTTCGGCTGTCTCCTCATAACTAATTTGTTGAATTTCTTGTATGTTGTCTTTGTTGAAAATTGTAGGATTTAGCATTTGGTTAGCTGTTTTGGGTGATATTGCTTTGTTATTCTGTCTACTCTGTATTTGTGATTGACTTGCTCTTTCAGGTATTTGTGATTGACTTGCTCTTTCAGTGTCAATGTTTAGTCCTGAAAATTCTTGCTGTAAAGTCAAGAAATTGTTTATTTGTGTATCATCATCAAACATTTGCCAATCCTTGACATTGTTTGGGACAGATGGTCTGTGTTTTATCTCGGCTGAAAAGCAGTGGTGGGGCTCAAAAGGTAGCTTGCAGGTACTTGCAAATGTGGCCAAGCTATGGGCATGCAGATTATGGGTTCTAGGAATTTTGGTAATCTGGAATTCAGTGAAGGACTGTAGTAGTTCCGTAGCAGCAAATCTATAGGATCTTAGCCTTTTGTCATTGGTGACAAAATTTCCCTTTACTTGTTGGATAACTAGGTCTGAGTCTCCTAGAATTGACACTTTTATGGCTTGTAGGGATTTTACTAGTTTGAGGCCTAGTAAAAGAGCTTCATATTCTGCCATGTTATTAGTGCATCTGAAATTTAACCTATAGGCTCGGCCCTCTGCATGACTGTGTTGTTTATTATGTATCCAAACTCCAGCTCCTGCCCCTAATTTGTTGACTGACCCATCAAATTCAAGAAACCATAGGTTCTCTTTTTCTAGGGGAGATTTAATAAGTTCCCTGTGATCTGGGATCATAAGTTGAAGTTCTGGTTTTTCACCTGGTTTGTCTTCTAGGACAGTCTGATCACTTGATTGAATTAGCTTGATTTCCAGAACAACAACTTTGTTTAGAGATGGTTTAACCATTATGTCTTGGGTGGCGGTTTGTTCATCAGTGTCCTCCTCTTCTATGAGTGTATTGGTTTCAACATCCTTGTTTGAGGGAGTTGTATTATCATTGAAGAGAATGTATGAGTCTATGTCTGAATGGACAGCATATATGGGAAAATTTTGGGGCTTTTCTTCACTGCTGACCATGTATTTCATAAGTGTTTCTCTGTATAGTCTTTTTGGTTGCCCAAAGACAGAGATGGTTGCATATGACATGTCTAGTTGTAGGGAACCTTGGAGTTTAG
This sequence comes from Pinus tabuliformis, assembly GCA_031772625.1. NCBI lineage: Eukaryota > Viridiplantae > Streptophyta > Pinopsida > Pinales > Pinaceae > Pinus > Pinus tabuliformis. Next base: position 846,555,526 of record CM062810.1, on the reverse strand, counting down.
CCCCCCATGATCTTGATAAGAGCATCCCATACTTGGGAGGGATATCAGCAACTACAACATCCATTAGAATTGTTTTATTTGGGTACTGAACAAGGGACACACATAGATCTTTTATTAGACCTAAGCACTTGACTTGGCTGGAGTCAAAGGAGAATAGGTCCTTATATGGTCTTGTAATATCTAGATTCAATCTTTCCATGACTGCTTTTGGCATGAGGTTGTGAGAGGCACCTGAGTCAAACATTGCATTGTGCAATATCTTATCATGAACATGTAAACTGACATAAAAAGGTAAGATCCCTGTGACTACTGTTTTTCCATCAACTTCTGGACCGAACAACAATTCTAGGGTATCATCCAACACATTGACATCATCTTTGTTGTTAGTAAGTTGAAGGGACTTCTTGATTTGTTGTTTATAAATGTCATGCTTGGCTAGTTCTGAAAGAGGAATAGCTACCTTCAATTTACCAATTTCAGTTTCTAGGTCAAAGGGTTTTTCAGATTGGGTCTTTTGGTTGTGGATGACAGTTCTTTCCTTGTTCACTAACTCTTCTTCTTGATTCTTATCTTGATCTTGAGGCTTGTCCTTCTTGCTCATCTCTTGAGGAGTGACACTTGGGTTAGGGTGCAAGGATGATGTAGCCATGGGCTGCTGTTTTGAAGAAAATGGTTCAGTGACTTCTTCAATGGTTACTTCCTTTGCAAGTGATTCCGTTGTGTCATTTGGCTCTGTGACTATGGCTCTTTTGGGCTGCTGGCTATCCTTTATCTTTTCAGGTTGCGTTACATTTACAGTTCTACTCCTTAACTTGTATTGTTTATGGACTTCATAAACAGCTGTGTCATAGCCTTGTTTAAAGTCAAATGACTCACCTGATTTGGTTTGGAACAGCTTGATTTCATCATTCTCATGATCTTCTTGTGTTAAAAAGACTTGACTTTCACCATCCAAACCCATTAAATTAATGTGGGGATCTTCATTGGGTTCACTTGATGTGGAAGTCTCAGCATAATTCTCTTGGAAAGGGGGTCTTATGTCTGGGTCAGAACTGGCCTTGCCAACGTTTGGATTTTGAGCTTTCCTAAAATTTGGATTCCTAGGAGGGTTGTTTTGTGGTGCTTCCCATGACGATTTTCTCTCAACTGATTCCACTCTATCACCCAATCTCTTCATACCAGTGAGTATTGCATCCAATTTTTGATCAAAGGCTGAGGGTTCTTCTTTGAAGGTGTTTCTATTTCCTAATATTGCCCTGTTTCTTTTGGCAATTAGGTTAGCCTCTACTGTGACAGCAACCTTTTGGGCTTCTGCAAGGGTTTCAAGAGCTCTCTCCTTCAACTGATAGGCCATATCAGGGTCAAAACCATCAGGAAATTTGTACAAGGCCAAATCAGGAGGAGGTCTTAAATTTTGTGGGATTGCGTTATATACATTGTTGAATCTTGCACAATACTCCAGAACGGTGTCTTGAGGACCTCGTTTGATAGTGTCATATTCACCAAGTATGTGCAAGGGATCTTTCTTTTTCTCCCATCTGTTAGTAAAGGCTTGATAAAGTTCATCAGGAGTTGTGATGGAATTTGCATTCAGGGATCTAAACCAAGTTCTTACATCCCCAGTTAAACTCTGAACAAACATCCTCATTCTCACACTGTCATCATCTATTTCATAGGTCTCAAAGTGGTCTTGCATCCTTTTGGCATGCTGAATAGCTGTAAAAGGGCCAGTGGAGTCGAAATATAAGATCTTGGATTGGTAGTCTTGGGGTAGAGCTGCAGCATTAGCAGGTAACTGCAAGGGTGCATACCTATTGGCCATATTTGCAGGGTTTATGGGATTGACAAGGATAAACGGGATAACAGGGATGATGGGTATTACAGGGTTGATGGGACCGGTAGAAACTAGAGTGTTGGTCAAGGGAATATGTGCAGTGGATGAAGGTGTGAAAGGAGGGCTTTGAGATGTAGATGGTGAACTGGGGGAGACAGGGGTAGACCTAAATAGGACCTTGATTGGTGTTGGAACAGGGGTTGGATGAGCTGTCTCAGGACTTGAGTCAGCAAGGGTCTCCTGTTCCCGCTGCTTCCTAATGATTTTAGGGATTGTATTAGGATTTTCAAAAACAGCTGGTGGATTTGGGTCAGGGTTTGACCTAGTGTGTCTAGTTTCCCTTTTAGGAGCCAGCTTCTAAACTTCTTTTTAGTATTTTTCAGGATATTTTAGGATTGTTTTAAGGGACTGCTCAAATTTTTAGAACCACTGTCTATGGACAGACAACAATTGAAAAATAATATGCTTGTCCCCAGTGGAGTCGCCAATTATGTTAACACCCAGGTTGTTCCCTATGACTCCCAAGGGAATACGGCCGGGGTAACCACTAACCAATCTTTGGGTTACAGTTTCTAGCCAAACTGTAATCAGAGAGGGCTCTCTCTTTATGATTTGTCTATGTTCTGATAGTATTTTAGGCTAGCTATGATGTTCAAGTTTTGTTTTTGGAATGTGTTTGGTGATGATTCCAGTCAATATATATAGGTGCTTACTAGCATGTCTTAGTGCATTGGGCATGGAGTCAGTGGTCCTTTAGTTTGCTTGATGTGCTGTGTGATAATGAAGTGATGCTGCAGAGCCAGATTAGTGTCTGAGAAACAATTTTTTGAAATGGTGATTGAATGCGGTGTATCTAGTTTATGCAAGGCAATTAAGAATTTTGCAAATAAACTGCTAAAGAAAGACAGCGAGAATATTATTCTGGAAGCAATGAAGAATTTCTAGATAACATTCATACTTATAGAATTAATAGAAACATGAGCAATTAAGAATTCATGTCCATGGTTAATTCTGAAGACAAACATTTACAACAGTAAAAATTGAGCGCAAGGTGTAGTAAGACAAATCCTGCACTATTCTTTTTCTCTACTGCTAGTTTAGTGTAACATGAGTGCGATTTAATAAACATAAGAAGACAAGAACAAAGATTGAGGAAAACTTGTTATTTCATCAGGCAGCACAGGAATTCTGCATCAACACTCATAGCATCATCCAGACATCAAGTATTTCAGGAAATCACTGAGCTGGTCCAGCCCTTTGTATTAGATAAACTGAGAGTATACAATAGATTTGCCTTAGAGTCAAAATCACCAACCCCTAATGCGTTGCCAAGGGGGGTATATATACAAAATTTACATAAGAAAAATATCAGAGAATGAGTTAATGGCTCATTTATGTTATGCCAACTCCTGGAGCATTGTAGCTGAGAGAGTTAATGCTGAAATAATTCTTTGGTGCCTTAGCTGTCAAAAATAGTCAGAAGCAGTTGGTTTGGCGGCTGTTGGAGTCGGCTGAGGATACGCTGTCAAAATTTGCGTATTGTCTTATCCCTTAGGCTAGCTGTCACTGTCCATGTGCTGAGTCACCTTTCAGCTGCCTTTAATGCTGATTTTTTCATGCTGTTTGTTTTGTAGTGACCTGGAGTTGGCAGTGGCCGAATAACTGAGGCTACCGTGGAAAAATCTGAAGCATTGCTTGCCACCAATCCTCCTTAGGCATTTGATGTCTCCGAATTTTTATCAAAGTCTCATCGGCCTCTGTATATCTATAAAAGTTAGGAGGAGTTTCAAAAAGATGATTTACCTCATTTTCAATAAAGAACAGGCCTTCAAGTTTGTCATATAAGCTCTGTCCTGTAGGAGGCCCTGTTTGCTCAGATGTACTGCCAGATGCAGTGATCTGATTTTCAATGACAGTTGCCATTCTGTTGGCAAATTGATCTCGGGAGATCAATCTTCCTGCACCGCTTAGGAGGCTGGGCAGGCCCTTTGCTTGCAACACTGCCATCTTGAGTTTATATTCCTCCACATCACCCTGTATCTCATAGCACTTCCTTTCCACTGTTTGAACATAATTCCTGAGAGTTAGTACCTTCTTGGCAGTGAGGACAACCTCTGTTCTGTTGGCAATGTCTATGGCTGCCAGTTCCTCCTTTTCTTGCCTGTTCAGGAAGTCTATCATTCTGTTGGCCTGTTCAGGTCTGTCTCCCAGTAATGTTTTGGCCTTATGGATTTCTGCTTGTGCTTGGACCATCAAGTCCATCTGCTCATGTATTGTTTTGATTGACCTCCATTGTTGACTGATGGATTGGCCAATTTTGGCCCATAGAATCCTTTTTATGTTGGCCATGGCAGTCTCTAGATTCAACTCTTTCTCTAAGGCCTTTATCTTGTCTTTTAGGGCCTTTATTTCTCTGCCCTGCTCTGCCACAGTTACTTTTGATTTATCATACTTGGCATCCAGTTCTGCCAATTTTTCCTTGGCCTTCTTTATCTCATTTGCCTGGAGCTCCATTTCCTTGATGGCCTTAGTCAATTCTTCTACACTTGTGCTGGCATCTGGAGCTGTTGTTGTTCTTGCTGCTTCTGTTGTGGGGGCCACTGCTGCCCCTGTAGTTGTTGCTGTTGTTGAAGTAGTTTGTGGAGCTTGGGATGTGGATTCACCTTGTTTATCTTGTAATTCTCCTTCCAGCTCTTTCTCCAAATCCAGGACCCTCTGGTTTAGCTGCATTATGAGGTCTAGTTGGTCATCCAGCTGTTTTTCCTTTTGTAGCTCTGCCGTTTGAGGGTGCTCTGTGGGCAACAACTTTAACCTCTTCTTTAATGCATTTAGGTCATCTTATTTCTTCTTCAGAAGGGCCTTTACACCCTTTGGATCACTAGGATCATGTCCTAGATCAATAATGATGTCCTCAAGTGACTTTATTCTATTGTCTTTGGCCAGGGAGGACATTCTCTCAAAATCCAACTGTGTGTTGGTATGTTGCAGGGACTCCTTTAGCTCATGGGACATGGTTGCCCTCTCCACCAAGGTTGCATAAACCATCTCTCCAGCTTGCTTGTGGAGTTCAATTTGGTCCATGGGATGGATGTCTTTGGCCATGACCTCCACCCTTGTCTTCACAAAATCTGCAGCTGACTTAGGCTGCGGTATTGTAGGCTTAAAGTGACTGAGGATGATTTTTTCTTCTTTAATGTCATACACAAACATTAGCCTTTCTTGCTGGGCTGGTGTTGCATCTATAAATTGTTTGTAGACCTCTTCCCTCAGCAGATCATTCTGAGCCTTTATTTGTTTGAAAGAAGCCTTAGTGCTCTTGGGCTTCTTGCTCCGCTGGGAGGAGGAAGACACCTCCAAACCAAGTTGTAATCCTTGCTCCTGCTGAAAGGAGCTTGTCCCTGTGTGCTGGCTGCCCTCCCTGTTTTTCCTTGAACTGTCAAGGAGTTCTTCAGTGATGTCTTCTACCTCCGGGGAATCAGCTCTTGGCGTCTTGGTCTGGGGTTGCTGGGAGGATCCACTCGCAGGGGTGGACTCTTCTCTGGCTCTTTTCGTACCCCTCTCCTCATGTGCTGGGGTCTGCAAAATTGGAGCAGTCAATGGCTCAGTTTGTGGAGGTGGGGTTTGCATTGCTGGAGCTGCTGGTAGCTCCGTTTGTGGAGGGGCAGTCTGCTCTTGTTGCTGTTCTGTTTGCTGCCCTTGTTGGGGCTCTTGCTGCTGCTCATTTGAAGGGGCAGGCTTTTCTTTCACTGTTTCTTTTTCTGCACCCATTATTCCTTTGCCTTTGTCAGTACCTGGTGCTGCTGTAGAGGGTGCCTGTACGACTGGTGCAGTCCTTGAGGCCGAGGTCCCTTCTCCTGCTGAATAAGGCCGTTTGAAAGGTACCTGCTGCACAGAGTCTAGGTCAATAGTTTTTTCAAGCTCCTTTACATTCTTTAGCATTGTCTCTTCTTCAGTTAGCTTTTCAACTAGAGTACCCTGCTGCCATTCTTGCTGGTTGGCATATCTTTCAATGTGTGGGTATTGACAATGCCTATAACCTAGAAGCCTGTACTTGTTTCTTCTAGCAGTAATGAAGCCTTGAGGGTCATAAGGGACCCACCGAAAACTATATGATAGCTTGTATCTATCTTTGAGGATTAGGTCTGCATATTCCCATCCTTCTTTCTTATTCATGATGAAGGGGCCCAACTGGTGTTTGAACTTGAGGTGGGCCTTCTTTTTGGAGCTGTGGAAGTGGGTGAGGTCGGACTGAATCAGCTGCCTGTAATACTCCAAGGCAAATAACCTCATAGGCACATATTTTGGGAGCCTGTATGGATAGAGTTCACAGCCATAGACTCTGATGACTGTATGATTCTCATATAGGTACCAATCACCTATTTTGTACTTCTTGGAAAGCTGCAAAGCTTTCTGTATCTCAGTTGATATTCTGGGAGGAGGGGACCTCATTAATAGGCAAGAGACTGGGTATACAAATTGGTCAACAAATTCACAATAGGAATAGGGCGAATTTGAGACTTTGTGATAGACAGAGGTCCAAAAGATAACAGATCTTCTTTCCCCTCTATAATCCAACTTTTTGATGTAGCATGGAAAAGCCTCAGATTGATAGTACATGAAAAGGTGGTAAATATAGGCCGAGTACTTGAAGACACCCTGTCTGTTCACTTTGCTCAACTAATCATGAATCTTGTTAGCTATGAACTTAGCAAAGTTGTACTTGCGGGCAGGGGGCTGGCCTGGGCTGTAAGCAACTAACAATACCAGCATTGTTGCATCCACATGCTCACTGGTTCTGTACCCCAACACATAGGCAATCATGTCCAGCAAAAGCCTGCCTACATCAGTGAAAAAGACATCCAGGTAGGGAGGTGGCCCTGTGGGCTGGCACTCAGGCCTCATAAATGTCTTGGTGATTCTTTGGATCTCTTCACTGGTCATCTTGGCACCATTGTCCAGCAGATAATTCATGGAAAATGGGAACAACAGCTCTGTCTGATCAAAATGGAGCATTTTATTGATGGTTTCAGGATTGATGTGAAAGAGGATGCTCCCAGATGGAGACTTAATGGCTCTTTGCTGCACATCATAGTTTTCAGCACATAGGTGAATGATCTCAGGAAAAACATTTACAGAGGGGAGACAGTAGTATGGCAGGTTTGACTCCCATATCCCATATGTGTCATGACTATTCAGGTAGTCCTCTCTTAGCTGCCTGAAGGTCTGCAGAAAGTCCTTGTTACCCACAAAGTCTTCAATGAGGTAGTCCTTGTCAGCAAAGGGCAAGGCTTCCAGGTCTTTATTTGGTGGATTTAATGGAGCTACACTGAGGGCTGATGGTGCAAGAGCAGCCATTATGCAGTTTGAATTTTAACAGAGGTGATTACAATGGTTTGCAAGGTTGCTCAAAGATTTGAGTGAGAGGTTTATTGCAGACAATGTTTGAAATTCTCCTCACAGTTGAAAAGGTAGGCTTGTTTCTGCAGTTTTTGGTAAATTCACAGGGATTGTGAATTGCTAGGTGCAAATTGCAGAGGGTATGTGAGTTTTACTTTGGTAAAAAGCTGCAGCTGGTCTACACCCGGCAAAAGGGAACAATGCCGGGCAAGTTCGAGGCCGAACTGGTAACCTTCGACCGTGAATTAACGTTTTAATAGCGAATTGCCGGGGCAAAGGATAATGCAGGTAGATTTGATGGTAAATTTGGTGAAAAACAGTGTGCAATTTGGCAATTGAATGTTTCTTATGGAAAATTCACATAGAAATTGGTATGCTCAGTGGGAAAACAGGGAACTTGCGGTGAAATACCTGAAAAACGAGCTGGAATGCCTTCGGGCCGAATTGTGAAGGCTGAATGCAGCTGAGTTGATGAGTTGGCACGGTTGCAAATTTGAATTTGGAGGTCCGGAGGCGATTTGGCAGTGAACCAGCGGCAACGGCTATGTCTTCTTCACTTGAAAATGACATAAAACGGCCCAAACCGTGACTTTTAACGATGAATTCGGAAAAATTGAGTAATTGGCGCCTTTCCGCCGACGATGTCAGCATGATGTCATGGCGGGCCCGGGTGCGGAGGGTGACGTGGCTGCTGAGGTGTAGGCCAGCGTGGCCAGACACGGTGGCGGGCGGATAAGGTGGCAGGGCTACGTGGAGGGCCACGCGGTGCGGGGGCGGGAGATAGTGCTACGTCATGATGTCGTATGGATGACATAAGGGGGAGGTGGTAACGGGTAAGGTGGTAAGCGGTTTCCCCACACCACCTTTGGGCAAAGGCGGTATTGGGGAGGGGGCTTCGAACAACCCCGCCGCCTGCCACGCGTCCCATGTACGGGGCGGAAAACCACCGTTCCCCGGACGCTAGAGGTTGGCAGATCCAGATCTGGAAATACCCGCCCACCGTTGGATCGGGGGTGGCAGATGATGGACGGCTGGCGGGCCTCCCGACGGATCGTGCATGTTGGGGGGGTCCCGCCGGCATATTAAAATATTCAAATTAATATTTATGCGCGGAACTTAGGATTTAAGGGTTTTGATGGGTTTTTTGGGTTTTTTCTGTAGGAAAAAGGGTTTTTAGTGGGTTTTAGCAGAGGTAAGGGGGTTTTTTGGGGAATTTGTTGAACAGGGGAAAAGTGAGGGCTTAGGGGGAGGTTGTTACTCCAACCAGAGGTCAGGGCAATCCCATGACAGGGTTGACCATAGTCCCTGGTGGACTAATGTCTCCCTTAGACAAACTTTATTAGCTATAGTGCTAAAAGGGAAGGATATCTATACATTGTTTGGGATTTATACACCATGGTGTTATTATAGTAGGGGGAAAGGGTAACATAGGGGATTTAGATAATAGAAGTTAGGGGTTAATATGGATGGAAAAGGTGAATGAGGAGTGACATCACTAAGTTTATTTGAAAATCACTTAGTTTAGGGAGTAGATCAAAATGAAAAGAATTTTTAGACAAGAAATGTGGCTTTTAAAGGAATAAGAACCAGCATAAAACCTCAAATTCTTTCATGAACACAACTGATGAAGGGATGTCAGTAATGAATGGGAAAGGGGAAAATGGAAAGTTAGACATGCTCCTTTGCTTTGCTGCCACCTGATGGAGAAGAAGAGCTTCTCAATCCATTGATGTTCCTTTGTGAATAGGTTAGCATACATTCAATTGTAAGGAATGACATTTCTGCAACCCCATCTGCCTACCCATCTACTTGCCTAGCATTTTTTGTTTCTTCTTGGAGGGTGCACTTAGACTTGCAGACCCTTATTTGCCTTTTCTTTTCTCTTGGCTTTTTCTTTTGATTTTCTATCTAGAACTACCCTTATTACTTCCAAGGTCCCAGATTAATCAGTTGGGAACCTTAATTCTCTACCTAAGCTACTGGTCTGGCAAGATTAAACAGTTTGGACAGACTTTTTTCTCTATTCTACAACAAAAAATTGAAACATGGCATGGTCCAGATTAGGCTGTTGGACCATCCATCAAAATTGAGTGCACATCAAGCTCTATACACACAGTGTCTTCTCTTGGAAATATGGGATATTTGCATCATCAAAGCAGAGCATATTTGGAACTTTCTTTGCCAATCATGAAATATGAAACCTATTGGTATAGGTAGCTAACACTCTGAATTCTTCAGACAATGGAGTCACCATGGATGTTATAAACTCAGAACTGTTTGAAAATGGAGTCTCCAGATGAATGGTGAACACCTCTTTGTGTTTGACCTTTTTTCACCATCAGAAGTTAAATATGACCATTGTCGTTCTTCCGGGATAATTACTTGAAGCTTTCACCTCCTCGACAATGACGCCAAAATGTTATCACTTAGAAAAAACCTTGGCCATGGAAAATCTCTAAGGTAACCTCTAATTACTTTGGGATTGAAGTTGGCCCTTCAATTCAAAGGGGGGCCTCTCCTCAAACTCAACTACCCTAGGTCACAACGGTAGCAAGTCTGTTAAACGCTTGATGGTCAGATTAATATAAAATTTGCTGGCATGGTTGGAGTATGGAAAGAAACCATTGCGAAACGAGGTCAAATAATATAAGTTAAGAATATTTGGAGCTTGGTTTGTAAGGATTTTGTGTTCCAAAGGCATGTATTTTAGCAATATGCTAGACATTAATCATCTATAGAATGAAAGGAAGAAGATGAATACACTCAGAGCTTTAAAAATAGAGCATCATAATGAGGAATTCGGTATTTAACTCATCAGCTAAAAGGAGAACATCTAAATGTAAGACATAAAGCACTGTGACATGAATTCTACATCTATTGATTCATATGAGAAGCTTAAACACTCAATGAATAACAAAGAAAGAACACAACACTAAGAAACAAACCAAAAATGCCAAAAAATGAGTCTTTTCCACAAAACCCTTGAAATTCTATCCAAAATTTCTTCTATTAATGAAATGCACATGGTTACAATAGATTTTCTCTTCAAAGCCAAACCCTGTACATTACATAAATGATAGTCTTTATAGACTAGTTACAAATTGTTCAAGATCCAAAAATAATGGATCTCAAACCTCTTAATATGTCTATAGATTACTAAATAAAATAATCAAGGAGATAAGATATGACCCCAAGTTGAATTGTTGAGGTGTCTCTCCAATTGATTGGGCATTTTTTTCTTTCTAAAAATAGAAAAAATTTAATTCTAGCGAATTCCTGAAAAATAAGCTTCAAAGATACATTTAATTCTCTCAAACAGTGATAGTTGTGTAAAAAATAAAAGAGGTTTTTGTTAATGGGTATGATCCCCACAAAACATTCTTTGTTTTTTCAAAAATTCACCCCCCGTGGTTTGGAAATTGATTTCCAAAATAGTGGCTAAAACAAGAAAAATTGAATTGCAAAAGCTTGAAAATATGCCTAAAAGATTCCTTCGAATATCTCAGACCGTGACCCCTGTGTAAAAATTGAGAGATTTTTTTGTTAATGGGCTTGTTATAAAAAACATCCTCTTTCAGATTTCGAAAATTCGAATTTACTAACTTTTACAGAAAAAAGAAGTAAAATTGAGTTTTTTTTTGACATATGCTTAGTTAGCGCTCATTTGATAGATTATCGCTCCTTTGCTGACGTGTGCTCCATCAACGCTTTGCTTCAAAAATTGAATTTTACATTTAGCTTTGATACTCTAGCTGTCAACATTTAATTGACCATTTTTACAAATATGCACTACTACTCTAGTTGTTAGCGCATTTGTATTTTCAAAACTTACAATAACGCTGATATTCTATCTGTTAATGCTTTAACACTATTTTTTGCAAATCGATGCTGACAACAAAATTGTCAGCACTTTAAAACTATTTTTTTTAAAAACTTGGCGTGTTATGAAACCAACTCACAAAAAGATAGAAAAGATAGATCAACACCTTAGAAATAAGCCTCTTCGAGGGGGCAACCTCCTTTACATTACACAAATGAACAATTCTTGGATGATTCAAATGACAAAACCTCCTTTCTATATATAGGAGTCTAAGGGGTCACAATATAACCCAACCGACCTAACAATAATAATATAAAGGCACAAAAATAACAATAGAGGGATTCTATGCAATGCAATGATAACAATATGGGGACAATAGGGGCACACCAATAAAAATAAGGGATACAAAGACAATAGTAATGGGGGAATCACTCGTATTATAGGGACCTAACATGCCCCTCTCCTTCAAAAAAGTGTTTTCCTCAATGCTTGAGTAGTTCTAAATGTTTCTGTATAAAATTCTCATCCTCCCATGTGGAATCTTAAATGGGTAAGTTCTTCCACTTGATGAGAAACTATGAAATTGATCGATTTTGTAGCTGTCAAGTTCTTGTTTCTTTGACTCCTTCAGGTTCCAATATGATTTTTCCTTCCTCATCAAGTTCTGGCAATATTGTTTGAACTGGAAGCTTGTCACTTATAACCTTCTTTAAGCATGAAACATGGAAAACTGGGATCTTGTTATATCTTTTGAATGAGTTCCCACACTTCCTCGTCATTCTTCCATTCATCCCTTGCTTCGTTTATCCAATGTGGTTGGATATTAGAAATGGCACAAAGAAATGCTTCCACATCCTCATCCTTTCTTGAGAGTGCATCTGCCACAACATTTTGCTTCCCTTTTTTGTAGACGATTTCAAAGTCATAACCCCACATCTTTGTGACCAATTTTTTTTGCTCTTCTGATTTTAATCTTTGTTGTAAAAAGTATTTAAGGCTATCATGATCTGTTTTTACCTTGAAGTGTCTTCCCATTAGATAGGGTCGCCATTTCTTAAGTGCATGTAGTATTGCCAACATTTCCTTCTCATAAATAGCTTTGTGTAAATACTTTCCTTTGATTGGACAACTTTCGGAAGCAATGGGTCTTTCTTCTTGCATTAAAGCAACACGAATTCCATTTCTTGAGGCATCACATTCCACAATAAAGGTTTTTGTGAAGTGCGGTGTAGCTAAGACTGGTGCTTGGAACATTGCATCTTTAAGATGTTCAAAGGCCTTCGTTGCTTCTGGAGTCCATGAAAATGCATATTTCTTCAATAATGTTGTTAGAGGTGTTGCTATTCTCCCATAATTCTTAACAAACTTGTGATAATACCCTATCAACCTGAGAAATCCTCGTAGATGTTTTATGGATGTGGGGATTTTCCATTCCTTAATGGTTTTAATTTTGGTAGGGTCTACCTTAACACCTTCATGAGATACAATATGACGCAGATATTCCACCTCTTGTACTCCAAAGAAACATTTGGAGATTTTTGCATATAATTGTTTCTCCTCCAATAGTTTGAGCACCATGTCAACATGTTGGACATGATCCTTCCAAGACTTGCTGTAGATTAGTATATCATCAAAAAATACTAACACAAATTTTCTAAGGAAGGGTTTGAAAATGGAATTCATCAAACCTTGAAATGTAGAAGGTGCATTAGTAAGGCCAAAAGGCATGACCAAAAATTCATAATGACCCTCATGAGTTCTAAATGCTATTTTTGGAATGTCTTCAGTCTTCATTTTGATTTGATGATATCCTGAACGAAGATCCAACTTGGTGAAGTAAATTGATCCATGCAATTCATCCAATAATTCATCAATGATAGGAATGGAAAATTTATCTTTAATAGTGAGCTTGTTGAGCTTCCTATAATTTGGACACATGCACCATGATCCATCCTTCTTGTGAACCAATACTACTAGAGCAGAGAAATAACTTTGACTAGGTTGAATCATACCAGCCTCTAGCATTTCTGAAACCATACATTCAATTTCACTCTTTTGGACATAGGGATATATGTAAGGCTTGATGTTTGGAGGAACACTTCTTGGAATCAAATTAATAGCATGATCATGATCACGAATAGGTGAGATGCCTTTGGGAGTCTCAAATACCTTGGAATGGTTGTCCAAGACTTTTTGGAGATCTGGAGAAATGGATGATTTCGATGTGGGAACCTCTGGTGAACATAATTGTGCAATTATGCCTCATTTTTCTTTCTTTAAAAGCTTTGTCATTCCGTTAGAGCTGATTATCTTTCCCGATTTCCTTGCGATACCCCTTAATTCACTTCCTTTCCTTTTGAAGAGAATTTTATGAAAAGTTCTTGAAAATTAAAAGCTATTGTACCCAATGATTGTAGCCATTAGACTCCTAGTACAATATCAGCACCACCCATTGGAATGGAAAGCACTGGGATATTCAATACATATTCTCCCATGGATAGCTTAATATTATGGCACTTTCCTGAGAAATTTATGGTTCCTCCACTTGCAACCATCACTTGGCACTCTGGTGCTAGATATAGGAAGCAATTCAATTCCTTGGCTATCTTACAATGAAAAAAATTATGGGTACTTCCTGAATCAATCAACACTATTACCTTTTTCTTCTTGATATGCCCTTCTATCTTGATAGTTTGAGGAGTGGTAATTCAAGCCAATGCATTACAAGATATGGTCAGATTTGTTTCTTCTTTTTCAAAGGTTTTTTCCTAGTGTATATCCTCTTCTTTTGACGTTTCTTGTTCCTTTTCTTCCTCCTATTCACAATCCATGCAAAATAATTTCTTCTCGGCACACTTATGACCTTTAGTGTATTTGCTATCACAACTGTAACAAAGCCCTTTTGCTATTTTTCTTCCAATTGTTGTGGTGTCAACCTTGTAGGTTGTGGATGGCTAGGGGTAGTAACACTTCCATCTTTATGATTGTGAGTGGTAGTCTTCCTTGTTGCCATAATTTTGCTTTCCATTTTTCTTGCCAACTTGAATGCCTTCTCCAATGAATCTGGTTCCCAAAGGCGAACCTCATGTTGGATGTTATCTTTTAAAGTCCCTATGAACACATCAATCCTATGCTCCGCTGGAATACATTTTACCCTTATATTTAATTTTTGGAAGTCCTCAATGTGCTCCATCATTGAACCCTTTTGTTTGAGATTTATCAATTGGCTAAAAAAAGTGTTGCTTTTTGTATCCTCATAATGTGCTATCATTTCATTCGTAAAAATAGCCCGTGACAATTTGTTTATGAGAGCAAAGCCATCGATACTATACAAACTGATTTGGTTCCAAATATAAAGTTGCAATGCGTACCTTTTGTGTGTTTTGCACATTATGGAGATCGAAAAATTGCTCCATCTGTAGTATCCATGTTCCAGGATCCTTGCCATCAAACTTCCTCATATCGATTTTTGGAACATGGTGGTTCCTCGATCCAATGTTAGAGTCTATGAAACATGATTAACATGTATTTTGTTCTCATGATGAGTTTCCTTTACTACCCTTTCGCCATTAGTAAGAATTTCTTTTAGAAACTTTGTCAAATCTGTCTTCAAATCTTCCATACCTGTCTTCAAATATTCCATTCCTGTCTTCAAATTTTCCATGCTTGTCTTCAAATATTCCATTCCTGTCTTGAAATCTGTCTTCTAATTGTCCATCTTAGCTTCCACGCCTTCCATCTTAACTTCCACGCCATTCATCTTAACTTCTACACCTTTCTTTAAACCATGCATATTAACTTCCATGCCTTTCTTTAAACCATCCATCTTAGCTTCTACGTCTTTCTTTAAACCATCCATCTTAGATTCTATTACTTTTTGTGCAAGTGACATTTGTTGCACTTGGTCTTGTAATTTTTATATATCATGTTGCATTTCTTCCTCTTCTTCATGAGTCATGCTAGAGCTTTGAGGTTACTAGGTGTTTCCATTTTCTTTCTTCGGGGCATCAATTACTGATAATAATGCTTCACTATGCCCTTTGAATTCCTTCAAACTAATTTTTCAAACCAAGCTTATGCAAAAAAAAAACTATACACCTTTTTCTTTCCACTTTGTAGGAGCTTGATATTGAATCTGATGTATTTCTGTAATTTTAGATCTCCAAGGTCTGAAATTTCTTTCTGTAGTAACCCTCTGAGTAATATTTTGAACTCCGCAAGTCTGATCAAGATTGGATTCTCCAATGAAGAGTTATGCCAAATCTCCCATGATGGCCTGAGTATAGAATTGTTCAGTAGAGCGAACTTGTACGACGTGATGCGGTTCAATGTTTCAACCTTTGGATCTGAAATGATACCCAAACATCTACAATCTGTCCCCTTTCTGTAACTTCTTATGAAAATTCAATCTGATGCTCAGAGAGAAAGTTATGACGATTTTACCAAGGTGACCTGTTTGGAATATAATTTGGGGGCCTCCAAAAATCCTAACTTCCTCAGATTATATATGCGAAAATATAGCGGGACAAGATTTGAAATTCGGAGCCACAGTTCAGACCAATTTCTTCTCAAATGGGTTTTTTTTAGCTTCTAAAACTTCGCAGTGAAATAGTTATAGTGAAAATTCCACGATGGCTTGTTTTAGATGAAATTATGGAGCTTGCAAAATCCTTAACTTCCTCAGATCATATCTCTAAAAATATACCGATACAAGATATGAAATTCGGACCCGAGGTTTAGCAAGATTTCTTCTCAAATCAGTTTTTTTTTTTGTTTTTCTGCTTCTGAAATGTCACAGAAATAAAGTTATAGTGACAATTCCACAATGACCTGTTTGGAGCAGCGAAACCCTAGAATCCAAAGCTCTGATACCAAATGTTATGAAACCAGCTCACGAAAAGATAGAAAAGATAGATCAACGCCTTAGAAATAAGCCTCTTCGAGGGGGAAACTTCCTTTACATTACACAAATGAACAATTCTTGGATGATTCAAATGACAAAACCTCCTTTCTATATATAGGAGTCTAAGGGGTCACACTATAACCAAGCCGACCTAACAATAATAATATAGGCACAAAAATAACAATAGAGGGATTCTATGGGGCACAATAATAACAATATGGGGACAATAGCGACACAACAATAATAATAAGGGATACAACAACAATAGTAATTGGGGAATCACTAGTATTATAGGGACCTAACATGGCGTTAACATTGAAATTGTAAGAGCCTCAAGACTATTAACTAAAATTGTGATAACAACTAGCTCCATGAGGATGTTGTTGATCATAGATGGCAGCAAGAACCCCTATAGACCAAAGGCCCGATCCATTGGGCATATCCCAACTCAATAACTACAACTTGCAACCTGCACTTGTTCTGCAATTGAAAACCAAATTGTAATCCAAACTAAAGTGAAACTAGAACTGTACATGCTTCAAACTGAAATTTGAAACTGTTGAAAACTAAAACTGAATGCTGCGACAAAACATGCTCAGAGCGTTGAGCTTGTTGGCACACCAACCTATCCTAAGTTGTTGGAATTTTTTTGAATCAAATGACACTAAAATGCCAATACAACCAGTCAAGTATCTACTCAGATAGTATGGATTTTTTTAGTGTGCTTGAACCTAGTAAAAAATGGCTAATATAATGGCAAAAGTGATTGATTATGGATCTAAGTCTCACAGTGGAAACATGGATATAAATTCAAGCTAAAACAACTCTCCATATAAACATCTGTCAGATCATAAAAGTCATATTTTGTTTGATGTTTTTCAATGTATTTTGTGACTAGAATATCCTGCTTATATTGTTCATATGTGCTCTCTTTATCACACCATTTCTCTAGCCGTGAATTGTCAAACTCATCCTAAAAAACATAACATTCCTCAATCAAAAAATCATAGGGAAACACTATATCCCCTTTTCTCATAATTAAAATTCTTTCAAAGGATTGATTCTGATATTGGGAATTATGGGATTGTATTTGAACCTCTAAGAACTAAATAACCTTCTCAAGTTCACGAGTGAATGTTTCTAAAAAAGAGATCTTATCCTCGAAAGAACATTTGCATGAATGTAAATACATAGGTAAACACCTTGAAAAGGCTGCATCAATTTGATAACTAACAAAATTGTCCCAATATTCCTTAAAACCTTCATTAGAAGTATAAATTTTAACATACCCTGTCATCTCAATTGACTAGGTAACTGGATTTGCAGTTCAAGCTTTGAATTCTTTGGACAATGGAGTCACCATGGATGTTCTGAACTCTGGACTGTTTGACAATGGAGTCGCTAGGTGAATGGTGAAAAACAACTTGGTTTTTGACCTCTTTTCACCATTAGAATTCAAATCTAATCATTGTCATTCTTTTGAGATATTTTCTTGAATATTTCGCCTAACTGACAACAACACCAAATTTTTATCATTCAGAGAAAACCCTAGCTGTGGGAAAAACTCTAAGGTAACCTCTAACCACTTTGGGATTGATGTTGACCCTTCAATTCAGAGGGGGATCTCTCCTGAAACTCAATTACCCTAGGTCACAATGGTAGCAGGTTTGTTAAATGCTCTATGGCCAGATTAATATAAAGTTTGTTGGAGTGGTTGGAGTATGGGAAGAAACCATTGGGAAATGGAGTCAAATAATCTGAGTTAAGAATATTTGGAGCTTGGTTTGTAAGGATTTTGCATTCCAAAAGCATGTATTTAAGCAATATGCTAGACATTAATCATCTATAACATGAAAGGAAGAAGAGGAATATACTTAGAGGTTTAAAAACATAACATCATAATGAAGAATTTTGTATTTAACTCATCAGCTAAAAGGTGAATATCTGAATATAATACATAGAGCATTGTGACATCAATTCTACATCTACTTACTGATTCAGATGAGAAGCTTAAACACTTAATGAATAACAAATAAAAAATGCAACACTAAGAAACATACCACAAATGCTGAAAAATGAACCTTTGGCACAAAAACCTTGTACTTCTATCCAAAAGTTATTCTATTAATCAAATCCAAATGGTTACAATAGGTTTTCTCTTCAAAGCCAAACCCTGTACATTGTTGAGAAATTGAGGGCATAAATAGTTAAAAGATTTCTCTGCTTGATAATTGGTTGTGATATACTTTTACTTCTTGGCTTATAGTATTTTCTTCGTTATGTTATCATTGTGTTATTTTCATCAAGACAATTACCAATATGCACAATAAAATACAAGTAACACAATATGTAGGCTTGTCATCCAGGGCCAAAACCTCTCACCTCTTGAGAGGAAAACCCAAACAAAATTCTTCTTCTAGATCCTCAATTGATGAGTACCAAGACTATGACAAAGACCCTTGACTCTAATATCCTCCCAAGAACCTTTTCACTAACCTTGATGATCTGTCTCCTCCCTTTCTCGACTTTCTTCTTGATCTTGAACTGTTCTCTTCGGCTCCTTCTAGAGAAACTTAGTCTCTATCCTTCACACTGGCTTCTTCTCGACTTCCTATAGAGAAAATCTGTCTGTATGATCTTACTGGCTTCCTCTAGAGAATCTCGGTCTCTAGATCTCTTTCTCAGTTACCCAGAACAAGTACCCCAAAATAATCCTTTCTTTGCTGCCCCAGAAGAATCCTTCCTTCGCTATCCCAGAAGAAACTTTACTTCACTGAACTAAAAAAATTCTCCTTTGCTATCCGAGAAGAAATTTTACTTCACTGACCCAAAAGAATCCTCCTTCGCTATCCAAGAAGAGACTTTACTTCACTGACCCAGAAGAATCCTCCTTCGCTATCCCAGAAGAAACTTTACTTTCCTATGCCCAGAAGAAACCCTCTTATCCCATCTTCACACTTCTCTTTGTAGCCCCTTCTTCACACTACTTCTTTTCTTCTTTTTCACACTTCTGCTTGACTTCTTTTTCGCACTTTTGCTTGACTGAAATCTTGTTGAGTTGCTTGCCTCTAAGTGAGGCCAAGTGTGGTTATATATACACTTCATCTCATGGCTTTTAGGCCGACATGATCATAAGTAGTTAGGCCGACTTCTTCTAGCATGTTCTTTCATCGTTGTAGGCCGACTTGAAGAGGATAAGTGACAATGTCTTAAAAGATACTTTACATAGACAATATTGACCTTTTACAAAGTGTAACATGACTTCTTTACTTGAAAATAACTCTATCATTTTATGACTAGATGAAAAATAATTCCTAAAGACTCTTAATGGGAGTCTTGGCTCAAAAATAAAATCTCTTGCTCATGAAACCCATGAAGCAAGCAATACAATAAATTTATTTTTCTTCTTTACATCACATTACATAAAATCACAATTGCATGTCATTATGAAGACCAAACCTAGTTACACTTTTCTACACTCCCTCTTAACTAGGGAGGCATTCATAATGGTACTTGGACTCTCTCAATATGAAGAATTTCTCATAAGAAGAATTCGTATTAGTAACTCATTTTATAGCATCATATAAACCAACATTGTTACATTACAAGGCCTTGACTAACAACTCCATCTCTCCACAAGATCTGAGCTCAATGTTGGCGAGACCAATGATTTATAAACACTCTCATCATTGTCTCTCTCAGAACATCCCCTACCAGGGTACTCAGGATGTGTTCCATGAGGAATATTCTTATCTTGGACTCCCCAACCCTCAAATAATATCGGTCCTCCATGAATACTCTCCTATTGGATGCCCTATCTCATCATCAAAGAGTATCAGATGCCAAGTGATTACCCAATCCTCCATTCTGTCTTCCCAGGTGAAGACCAAAATAATGTGTCTATATCTCCCTCTAAAATAGGGAGGACATATTCCAGTAAAGGAATGTACCCATTCCACCAAAAGGAATGTACCTAAGCTCCCTCTTGGCTTAGGAATTTCCAGTTTCTTCCAAGTAAGAATTTTATTTTTATTTTTTATTTATTATTATTATTATTATTTTGTTTTGTTTATATATATATATATATATGATATTATATATATATTTTATTTTATTTGAGGCTCCCTCTTAACTAGGGACCTACAAAAACTCCTCATGTGGAGATCTTGCAACAACCAGCTGCTTGAAGAGCTCCTTCCTTTGATGTCATGAATTTATTCTTCGTTATGGAATCTTCATCTTTTGGGGACTTCTTCATAGGGCACAAACCATCCATCACTTTCATCCATGAGTTTAGTCATGTCCTCATTTCATCAAAAAGTGATCCATCAGTTTTCCATCTGGATTTGCTTCATGTCATGCTGCTTTCTTTATACCATATTCTCCGGAAGGATCTTACATCCTTTAATATGGTCCTCTTGGAAGTCATCCACAGATCTTCCCTTTGGTAGTCCTACATAAGCCCATCCATATATTACTTCAAAAACAATAAATGAACACTTAAATCAAATATTACCTTTGTGATGATATTTCATCATGATATTATCTTGTAGGTAACAACATCCTACATGCATGTTGACACATCTCCCAAAGATATCCATTGTCAAGGGTCTCCATATTTTTTTGACTTCTATCACAATCTTCATATATTTATAGGAGTTATTCAAGTCAAATTTTCTTGGTCTCGTATGTTGAAGGGCCTTCTACCTTTGTTGCATATTTTCATGATCTCTTCATTTCTTTTCACACTTCATTCCTAGGAGCTTCCAATAAGAGTTCCTCAATTGTAGTCAACTTCCTCATGATTCATATGAGAACATATTATGATGATTTCATCTAGCGTGATTTATGCCTTTTGCAATCTTTCATAGGAGGATATCCCTTATTCTTTTGATCATATTTCCCAAGATGGAAATAGTGGTCCATATTATCTACAACCATATGGCATGACTTTCATAATAATCTATGTGAGCATACATACCTCATATTTCATTTCGGTAATCCAGACTTCTTGTAGCAACTTCATTTGAATGAAATTTTTTTATGCTTTAGACCTGTTTCTTCATTATGTCATCATACCATCATCCCTTGAGTCACACAAGTTGGAATTCTTGAAGAAACATTTGCTTCCTTTCCAGATCGGTGAATCCTTTGATAAGGATCCCATCAGAGAAACTTGAGGATCTTTCATATGCTCACCCGATAGATGTTTCCTTATTGACTATTGTATGATGATCCCAGTCGATGATGACCTATACTTCTTTCTATCAGTATCACTTGAGATTTCAATGAGGTTTCCAAGGGCCCTGATTATTTGTAATCATTAGAATTTATTTTAGACATTCTTTCTACTTCTCATGTAAAGGGCTCTTACTTCTAATGCTTTTACCATGATGTTATAATCTGATGCATCCTATCTTATTTACATTGCTTCCTATTTATAAATTACAAGTGAAAAGTACTTTTTAGTGAGGAATATCATCTCAATTATAGTAGAGATATTTTACTTCTTCCTTCTTAAGCTTCTTTGTCTCAAGTTCTTTCACTTCCTTGGTAATATGGGATTCTTCCCTATCCCTCTTGTCCTTATTACGTTTAGGAAAATCTCTTCTAAAGTGCCCAAGTTCCTAACAACCATAGAATATTATCTTAGCCATTTTCTTCCTTTTCTTTTCAGGACCAAAGTTTCCAACTCTTCCTTTCCTTCTTGCCATAACAACATATGCTTGATTATGCTCATTTGGTCCAACATCATCCTTTGCCTTCAGTATGGTTTCTTTGATCTTACAGGGTGACCATAGATCTTGAAATGGACTAGTCTCTTTCTTCCCATATAAAATTGAAGTGAAGTTACCCCATTCTTCCAGTAATGAATTCAGTACCATTGTGGTCATCTCTCTATCAGACATGGATTCTCCATGCTCTTGTAGTTGATAACAAATTTCTGATATCCTCATAAAGTATGAGGCTATTCCATATGCCTTAGATATATTCAGTTTGTAGAGTTATTTCCTTAATGAGATTTCTTCTCGTGCAATACTTACAGAAAACAACTTTACCAGTTTGTCATATATTTCTTTTGCAGTCTCCAACTTTGATACATATGGAATTAGAGAGTCTTTTATAGATTTTATAAGAATCCTCTGGTCTCTCACCTCTCCCTTCATGAATCTAGCATGTGCTTGAGTATCTTCCTTTGGAGATTGGGTTATCGACTCTTTGATGTGATCCATGACATCATTCTCAGTAAGGTTTAGGTCTGTCCTTTTATTCCATGTAAGGAAATTTGCAGCCCCAACTAATTTATTGCTTTCCTTGCAAAAAGGAATTTTGCTATTATAAGATATAGTCATAGACTTACTTGAGAAATTTATGCTTCCTTCGTCTTTAATATTTATGTTGATAGAGGATTTTATTATTGAGTGATTGATGAGAGAGAGCTCGATTCACAATCCTTCTTCCACTGGTTGATTTATTCTTGATTGAATGCCCCTTCTTGAATTCAACACCTAAGCTCTGATACCATGTTTAGAAATCTAGGGCATAAATAGTTAAAAGACTTCTCTGCTTGATAATTGCTTGTGATATACTTTTACTTCCTAGCTTATAGTATTTTCTTAGTTATGTTATTATTGTGTTCTTTTCATCAAGACAATTACCAATATGCATAGTAAAATACAAGTGACGCAGTATGTAGGCTTGTTAGTCAGGGCCAAAACCTCTCACCTCTTGAGAGGAAAACCCGAACAAAATTCTTCTTCTAGATCTTTAATTGATGAGTACCAAGACCATGCCAAAGACCCTTGACTCTATTATCCTCCCAAGAAGCATGTCACTAACCTTGATGCTCTGTCTCTTCCCTTTCTCAACTTTCTTCTTGATCTTGAACTGCTCCCTTCGGCTCCTTCTAGAGAAACTCAGTCTCTATCCTTCACACTGGCTTCTTCTCGACTTCCTATAGAGAAACTCAGTCTCTATGATGTTACTCACTTCCTCTAGAGAATCTCAGTCTCTAGGTCTCTTTCTCAGTTACCCAGAACAAGTATCCTAGAAGAATCCTTCCTTTGCTGCTCCAGAAGAATCCTTCCCTTGCTGTCTCAGAAGAAAATTTACTTCGCTGATCCAAAAGAATCCTCCTTCATTATCCTACAAGAAACTTTACTTCGTTGACTTAGAAGAATCCTCCTTCACTATCCCAAAAGAAACTTTACTTCACTGACCTAGAAGAATCCTCCTTCGCTATCCCAGAAGAAACTTTACTTTTCTATGCCAAGAATAAACCCTCTTATCCTATCTTCGCACTTCTCTTTGTAGCCTTTTCTTTGCATTACTTCTTTTCTTTTTTTTCACACTTTTTCTTGACTTCTTTTTTGCACTTTTTCTTGACCAAAATATTGTCGAGTTTCTTGCCTCTAAGTGAGGCTAAGTGTGGTTATATATACAATTCATCTCATGTCTTTTAGGCCGACATGATCATAAGTAGTTAGGCCAACTTCTTCTAGCATGTTACTCCATCATTGTAGGCCGACTTGAAGAGGATAAGTGACAAGGTCTTGGAGGATACTTTACATAGACAATATTGACCTTTTACACAGTGTAACATGACTTCATTACTTGACAATGACTCTATCATTTTATGACTAGATGACAAATAATTCCTAAAGACTCTCAATAGGAATCTTGACTCAAAAATAAAATCTCTTGCTCATGAAACCCATGAAGCAAACAATACAATAAATTTATTTTTCTTCTTTACATCACATTACCTAAAATCATAATTACATGTCATTATGAAGACTGAACCTAGTTACACTTTTCGACATACATTATAGAAATGATAGTCTCTATAGACTACTTACAAACTATTCAAGATCCAAAAATAATGGATCAGAAAACTCTTCATCTATCTATAGCTTACTAAATCAAATAATAAAGGAGATAAGATATGACCCCAAGTCGAATTGATGAGGTGGATCTCCAACTAATTGGGAATTTTTTTCTAAAAGTTAAAAAAATTAATTCTGGCGAATTCCTGAAAAATAGGCTTCAAATATCCATTTGAAACTCTCAAAACATGATAGATGTGTAAAAAATGAAAGAAAAGGTTGTTAGTGGTCCTGTTCCCAATAAAAACCTCTTTCGGTTTTCAAAAAATCATCCCCAGTTGTTTAGAATTGATTTTTAAAACAATGGTTAAAACAAGAAAAAACTGAATTTCAAAATCCTGAAAAATAGGCCTCAATGATTCCTCCGAATCTCTCAAACCGTGAAAATTGTTTAAAAACTAAGAGATTTATTTTTAATGGATCTGCTTTCGAAAAAAGCCTCTTTCATATTTGAAAAATTCATTTCCATTTGTTCAGAAACTTCACCCAAATTTACTGCCTTTTACAGGTAAAAACATAGTAAAACAGAGTTTTTTGCTAACATCTGCTTAGTCAACGCTCGTTTGATAGATTATCGTTCCTTCACAGACGTGTTCTCCATCGACGATTTGCTGTGGACATAAAAAAATGAATTTTACATTTAGCATTGATACTTCAACTGTCATCATTTAATTGACTGTTTTTACAAATATGTGTTTTTACTTTGGTTATCAACACATTTTTATTTTCAAAACTTACAATAACACTGATATTCTATCTGTCAACTCTTTAACACTATTTTTTACAAATAGGTGTTGACAATGATACTATCAATGCTTTAAAACTATTTTTTTTTTACAAATTGATGTTGACACTGAAACTGTCAACACCTCAAATCTATTAACTAAAATTGTGATAATAGTTCCAAAGCATAAAGAAAACCTTGAAAGGAATATAGAGTGATGCAACAAGTTAAAGGTCGAATTTGAACTACAATAGAAATATCTATCCACACAACTTTGCTCTTTATATAATCCAAATGAAAATACTCTCATTGGTTATCAATACATGAACCATCAAACAATATAAAGATCAATATAGTTGTAGAAAAATAACTATAGAAAATATGCACATAAAAGGAAATGATACA
The DNA here is from genome assembly GCA_031772625.1 of Pinus tabuliformis. Taxonomy (NCBI): domain Eukaryota; kingdom Viridiplantae; phylum Streptophyta; class Pinopsida; order Pinales; family Pinaceae; genus Pinus; species Pinus tabuliformis. The sequence goes on along the minus strand of CM062810.1, from coordinate 846,530,557 downwards.
TTACAAATCATGAACAAAGTTGCAAGGGGCCCTCCCTCAAGTAGCACTTGGGTAAATTACTGTCGAGAAAGGCAGACAATCCAAACGTAATCATAATTGAACTAGTCTTCTATTAATCATAAACAAAGTACAATAGGCCTACTAGTGCATGGCTTATACAGAGTTACAAAGTTTGGGAAACAATATCAGAGTCACAATATTTCCAACTAACTCGACAACATAGTTCCTGGTTCTATTTATAAGATTTACATCAAATATTACATCCATATCTTGCTTATAAGAGGCCATAATACAAAGATAAGATCCAATACATTGTTCTAGGAACAAAGCTCCTCGCAATAGCCAAAATACTGAACAAGATATCTCCTTCCACCTCTGTAACCTTCACCAAATCCATTGTTGGAGCAATGATACAATCTAATCCGAGTGTGTGCTTGGTAGATAACAAAATATGGTTTTTTTTGTGATTCATAACCAATAGGCGCACTATGGAACCTTTAACACTTCAATTTGACTTTAGGGTTGCTTGAAGGGATTTAAATGCGCCAAGAGGAAAGGTGGTATGCTATCATGTACTTATTTAAGTATTACAAGTCAGATTCTTATGTGGATAACCACGAATGTGATGCGCAATGACCTCGTGGTTCCTTTGGGTACTGGAATCTATGTGCTAGTATTGGAAGTGAACTACATTTCCTCAATAGTAACATAACCTAAAAATTCACTTAAATCTAGCTAAAAACATATGATTTTAATAATTTAAGCAAAATACACCTCATCATACAAATTATAGGTATTATAGGCCAGTACTATGGATTTTTAGGGAAAGAGAGATATTATAGGTAAGGAAATAGTATGGAAATAAGGTACCTAAAGATGTCAATGTTGGGAGCCAACATGTTCCCCACGCCAAATCTCTTGCATTTCCCCATGCAAGCCATACACAAAATTTCAAAGTTGGACCATGTTAAAAGTGCTTATCATTTTTCCATTTACTTAGGAGAGCCCAACAACATTCATGAGAATGCTAAGGCCTCCTTCAATCCTGGTCACTTTTTCTATCTGCCTTCCTTAGGGTATATGGAATGGAGTCAAAATGCTTGTTCTATAGCTTTTCGTTTTCCAACTACAATTTCTCGATTTCTTCTTGAAATTTACAACTTTGAACTCTTAACTGGTCATTTTCTTTTTGTATATATCGATTAAGTATTGTGAATTCCATAATCTCTTATTTCAAACTCTTAATCTTTTTATTCCTTCTTTTTAACTTCTTAGCCAATGGGTCGACCAAGGTATAATGAAACATGGACTTGTTTTGTATAGGATCAGGATCAACATGACCAACGTATTCACTATGAAAAGATGGAGAAGGGTAATAATGCGTAGATTCTTTTGTAGTAGGCCCTTTGATAGGTGATTCAGGGAGAATTTATTCTAGTGAATTTTGGTATTGATTTTTCTGCTTCGTCTTCACTCTACAAATTCCCTCAATAACACGTTCATAATCATTATCAATGAAAACATGAGTCTTCTTAGTTTCTTTAGGTTTGGGCACAAGTGGTGATTCTGTTGGCTTTTGAATCTCTTGTTGTGTAAACGTATTTCAAGTGACATGATGAGTAGGTGATTTAGTCACTGGGGAATTTACCTTTGATGCATTTATCTTCCTTATCTTTGACTTATGTGAAGAAGGATTGGTAGCCCTAGATTTGGCTTGAGTTAAATCCTTTTTATGATTAACATGAACAGACCCTGTTCTGGGCTTTGCTATGCTAAATTCCCCGATAGTTGTCACACAAAACCATGCTGAACTTTGAAATTATCTTAGGTCTTGTTTCGATATTTAAGCTCTTATAGGATTAAATTTTAATGAGACCATGATTATGGAGGCTCGTAAGAGGATTCTTTTTAGTTTTCTTCACCTTACATGCCATTTTCTTGAGATACTTTCATTGATAATAGGGAAAAATCAATTCTTGACTAGACTTAAAATGTAGAAGGATACACATATGGTACTTTAAGGTAAGATCTTACCTCCCCTCGTAGGTCAAGACATTTTGTAGGATCAACAATGGCTTTTCCCATTCATTCCTAAGCCATATCCTTGGTACGCCTTTTGCATAGTTTGCATATTGATGCTATGATTTTAGGAATAAATTACAAATATTTCTATCCAATGGTTGATTTATAAACCACTTTTTTCCAGTGCAAGGGAGGCCAGTTGCATGGGACACTATATCTTATGTGGCTCTCATAATAAAATTTCCAACATGATAAATGAAATAATTAAAATTCTACGCAAACTGTAAGGTGAATTTCTCATCATGCCCCTAAAATCATGCAATAAACCCTTGCCATTCAGATCCATTGAATCATTGTTGACATACATCATACTTAGGTAAAACTTAAGGAGTTTAAATGGTTGGACACCCTGGTATGCCAATGCCCTACTGTTTAAATTATGAAACCCTACTGCAAGTTTTCGTCGACATCCTTAGTGCCCTAGTATAAAGCTTATTCATCATGATAATATAGGCACTGTGAGGGTCAAACATGCCAATTATCTTGTGTGAGGGTTTCAATTTTTGAAGAGACGATTCAATGGCATGTATAACCATGATTGTCCACAATGAAGAACTAATAATTATAAGGGGGTTGGATGTCTGCATAGTACAAGTGGAAAATTGTGTCAGTCTGAGGGCAGGCTCAAAAATTTAGTGTATGGTAGTCAACATAAAAGTCAACCTTCATTACAGTGAATGGAAAAACAATACAAGTATTCAAACATGGTATACTATAGCACTTTAAAAAATTAACACTTATTAATTTGGGTTAAAGGGAAATAATAGGTAAGCTTATAAGCTGATGTATAGAGGAAAATTTAGATAGGGTTAGGGATAGAGTATGTAGGAGAGGAAATAGAATAAGGAAAAATAAGTATGCGATGAATTTGCTTATATATAAATAAAAATAATTTCATGTCTTAACAGATAAAAGTAAAACATAGATGAGATTTTGTTTACCTAAGAAGTAATTCAACTGTCAATACCTCTTTATCTCTAGTTTGGTGCTAAAGATTTGGATGAAGAATTATCTAATTAGCTATATTAGAAAACAAAAAGATTACGTACAGGTCTTTTGGTACCAAATCAAATATTTAACTTTTATATTACTATAATAGACTGGAATCAATTTGAAAACTCAAAGAAATCAATACAATACTGAAAAATGATGAGGCTATGGAAGTAGCTGCACTGGGAATATTAAGTAAGGAAATGAGTAGAAAAAGCCAATATTGTGTTTCAAGCTCTATAACAAATAAGAAATATGGATTCCTAAAGCCTCTCTAGGATAAAAAATAACTTCCTATTTTTGAAATAATCAACCTATCCTTGCTGCCTTGAGTACCATTCCCCTTTTATTCTCATTGTGCTGAAAATTATAATTGACGTGCATCACAACCCAACTATGGAACAATCCCTATCTATGTGAAAAGATTTGTTGAAGTCAAACATAGGAGGAAAACATTGGATTACTAGCCAATAAGAAAAACCATTAATCAATGTGAGACCACTCACCTTTGATGTCAATGAGTGTCAAGGTGCCTAATACAACCTGCTAAAGATGAATGAATATGTTGTTGTCAAATCTCTTGCAAGATATGATAAACATGGAGCATTAAGGAATGGCCACTATTATCAATGAGAGAGTTTTCCATTGATCCATGAAAACCTCTAGGTACAAAAGAAAATATCGAACTCTAACCCAAGATAATATGCTAAAGTCGATGGGGAAAAGATTGTTGGAAGGATGACCCTAATGACTCCTTCATCATCCAACATGAGAATAGTAACAAAATTTAAATATTTTAAAAGTAATATTAATGAAAATATGTAAAATTCGACAAGCGCTAGGTTGCCAACAAGCTGGTTTTCACATAGTTCATGTCTAGCTACGTCAGCAAGCTTATTTTTATAACTAGACCAATTATTTTTACTTTTACATATATTTCTCTCTCTCTCTCTCTCTCTATCTCTCTTGCTCTCTCTTTTACCTATATTTACATACACATAAAAAATGGAAAGAAACTCAAGGGGCGATGAAAGAGGGAGTAGAAAGCTCCCCACTCACTAACTCCATTTCCGACTGCTGCACAATATCCTAGAAAAAATTTTCTTTGGAAATGAGCTTATGGTGCAACCTCAATTGATGACTGTTAACCACAAATAAAACATTTTAATCATCAATGGTCCTTATTCTAACTGATCCATTATAAAAAATAGTCTCAACCTCATAAGGTCCCATCAATCGTGTGGTAAGCTTTCCTGTGAAGTTTTTAAATATGGATTCAAAAAGAAGGGCCCAATTATTAGATTTGATGTTATTTTTCCTATTAATTATTTCATGCTATTTAACTCGTTGCTCTTGAACAAAAATGGTATGTTGGATGAAATATTGTGAAATTTTATCCAACTCGTGAAGCTGAGAAACTCTTTGCGTTTAGGCATCTGACAAATTTATATCCAATTTCATGGTTGTCATAAATGTCTTCACTTGAAACTCAATGAGAAGGAGAACCTATTTGTTATATATTAACGGATAGGGCGTGAATCCTGTAGTAGTCCTCCATGTAGTCCTATAAACCCAAAGTGCTTCTAGGATCCTATTTTCCCAATCTTTATGATGTAATCGTCCTGTCTTGGTCAATATGGAATCCCACACCTTTTTTGTAGATTCTATCTATCCATTGGCCTGTGGGTGGTATGGAGAGGATTTGTAATGCTTCATACAATACTATTGAAAAATAACTTGTACTGCCTTTCATACAAATCACACTCCATGATTTTTTACAATCTCTTTTGGAACACCAAAATGAGTAAAAATATACTGAAAAATACAACCAACTACAAACTCCTCACTAGCTGGATATAGAGATTTTGCTTCTACCCATTTTGTAACATTGTCTGTACAAACCAAAATATACCCATTTTTCTATGAAATTGTAGAGATTGGCCCCATAATGTCTAAGGACTATCTTTCAAAAGGTTCAACAAGGACATGGGGTTGTAATGGAATTTCATTAGCTTGTGATGGTTTTCTTGTCCTTTGGCAACTGTTACAACTATGGACGCAGTCCCTTGCATGTTTAAAAATAGATGGCCAATAATATCCTTGTTGGAGCACTTTATAACTAGTTAGTTTATCAACAAAGTGACCTCCATAAGGTCCGTCATGGCAAGCTCACAAAAATCAAACATCTCACCTTCCAAGACACATCTCCAAATAATCAAATCTAGTCTTGCTCACTAGAGATTTTCCCATATCCATAACCCATGAGTAAGTGGCACTGAGTTTAACATTATGTTGTCTTTCTCGTGGGGAAAGATGCTGCAAAATATTAGTTGTGGCCAAATATTTAGTTATATATGCGAACCAAGATATGTTAATAACAACAACAAATAAATGTTCATAAGAAAAAATGTCATCCATAGGGCTAAGTTTATCATTAATACGAATCCGGGAAAGAAAATCTACTATCAATTTTTCCTTCCTAGGTCTATTTGTAATAGTAACATTAAGTTTCTACAACAACAAGAACCATCTAGTGACTCTACCATTGGTGATAGGTTTGTTCTTAAAAAAATTAATGTCAAAATGATAAATATGTATAAAAACTTCATAATCAATTATATAGTGTTCAAACTTATTTATGGCATGTACAGTGGTTAAAAACTCTTTTGCAGTGAATTCATAATTGGGTTCTACTGATGTTAAGTTTTTTGTTATAAAATAAATAACATAAGATGACTGGTTTTCTTTTTGACCCAAAAAACTCCAAGGGCTGTACATCTTAAGCATATATAAAAATGTGGAATGGGAGTGACCAATTTGGTACTCTAAGTACTAGTGTAGTAGATAAATTCTCCTTAAGAGCTTCAAAAGCAGCTTGGCAATGTGAGTCCTAAGAAAAATCAACATCTTTTGAAAGTAATTTAAGCATAAGTGCAACTATTTTTGTAAAAAATTAAATAAATTGTCGATAGTAACAAACATGTCCCAAAAAACTCTTTTTTCATTCGTGGTGTAGGAAGTTTTGTTATAACTTTAACTTTTGTTGGGTCCACCTTGATACTTTCATGTGAAATACGATGCTCGAAAACTATCCCCTTCATTAATAACATTATACATTTTATATTACTCAAAGCGAGGTTAGCTTCTCTGCAATGAATCAATACTTTCTCAAGGTTATCAAGTGATTCTTTAAAAGTGTTTCCATAAACCGAAAAATAATCCATATAGACCTCTACAAATTCATGAATTAACTCAAAAAAATACTTGGTACTGCATGTTGAAAAGTAGTGAGGGCATTACACAAAACCAAATGGTAAAAACTAAGCGCAAATGTCCCCCATGGACATGTAAAAGTCATCTTTTCTTGGTCTTCTGGTTCAATTTGAATTTAATTATATCCACTAAAGCCATCTAAGAAAGGAAAATATTGTTTGTATGACAAAGTATCTAATACCTAATCAATAAAGGATAATGGAAAACAGTCTTTTAGAGTAGCCCTATTTAGTTCTCGATAATTGACACAAATTCTCCACTTACCATTTTTCTTAGGCATGACTACAAGTGGAGAAACCCACCTACTATCAAATATAGGAAATATGAAATTGACATTTAACAAATTTTGTAGTTCTTCCTTTAGAATGCATTTTAAAGAAGGATTCATGTGGCATTGGGGTTGCCTAATTGGCCTAACATTTTCTTGTAGGTAGATATGGTGTAGGTAGGTTCCAGGAGGAATTCCATGCATGTCTTGATATTCCCATGGAAATAAACTATTACTGTTCTTGAACTATTGGAATCAATTGTTCTTGTTGTTCCTAAATAAGATTAGAATTAATGTGAAAAGTATCTCTTGGATTTATCTCAACAAGAATGTTGATAGAATCTATATTTTCCTTAATAATTGATAGAAGAAGAGATAATGAGCTTGAAAAATCAGAACATTCCTAGAAACCTCTAAAAATATGGTTATATATATGAGAAAACTTGAGATATTGAGTACAATCTGAAATAAAGAGGAGTTGGCTTAGTAAATTATGTTCAATTGGTTCTTTTAACTCCCTTGATAGTTAAATAGTAAAAATTGGTCGTACATCTTCTTCATTCTCATAAGGATCCTTTATCCAAAAAGGATCTTCTACTGTGGGTTTTGCTGGTGGATATAAAATAAGTTTCTTCATGAAGGGTCTATTAGAAATTGTCATTCCTCTAGATCTATAACCAATGAAAGAATCAACCATAGCTAGCCAAGGCCTTCCAAGAATTAAAGGGTGGTCATTCATGGTGGATTTTGGTTGAATTATTAATAAATCCATAGTATACTCCCATGAATCCAAAGTTATGATCACATCGTCCAAAACTTTGGTGGGTTTTACTCTCGATCCATCATGAATATCAAACACTATATGTGTAGGTCGAGCATCCTCTAATGTAATATCTCAATAGTAGTAAGTGACATGATATTTACAACGGCATGTAACAAGCATAGTTTGTGCTCACAAGTTAAGTAGTATAGAACATGGAATATGAAAATGTCTATTGAGGATACAAGTATATATATAAAATGTATGAATGCAAATATTGCTGGTTACAAATTTTCTTCCTCTTTCTTTGATAGTCTCTCATTGATTTTCTTCTCGAAACTTTTATTTTCTTGTTCTAATTTGTGCTTCGTAGATTTAAACTTCTTGACTTGTGCAAGTAGTTTATGACTATGAGCTTTTAAACGAGAAATTTCTTTGTTTTTATTGGATATGACTTCTTCAAGCTCTTTATGCTCCCTTGATATTGTTTTTTGGTTCTCATGAAGCATAAATTTATAAATATCCTTAAATTCTGTTAAATTTTAAGCTTATGTGGCATTCTTTTCAAAAAATATAGTTCGGATTATCCACAATATTATATAATCTTGTCGACATATCGATAAGATAATTAACATTAATGTAATTTTCCTCGCTGTTCTCGTTGATAATGATATTATTATCTTTTCATTAAATATTCCCTTTTGATATACATAATCCCTAACATGAGATCATGCCACCTTTACAAGAGAATATTCCTTTAGTCATTTTCAAATTTTCCCTCTTTTTACTCTGATATTTATTGATAATGATATTATTATCTTTTCATTAAATATTGATAATGATATTATTATCTTCTCATTAAATATTTTCTTTTAATGTACATAATCCCTACATATGATCATGCCACCTTTACAAAAAGTTCTTGCTTTTGTCATTTTCAAGTTTTCCCTCTTGCTTTTATCATTTTCAAGTTTTCCCTCTTTTACTCTATAATATATTATATATATATATATATAATTATTTTAATAACACCAAAAAAAAAACCTTGAATTTGACTTCACAACTTTTAACTATTCTCAAAATATAGTCTTAACTATATTCTCTTTTAAACTTTGTGAATACTCGACTTTTTACTCTAATTTAACACCTTTAATTAATTATATCTTTTGACTCCTTTATAACTATCCTCTATATATATTCCTTTAATTATGCCCTTTTAAAATATTTTATTCTTTCACGAATCCTTAGTATGTTGACTTTTCAAATGATTGCTCTTAATTAACTTGGCTATGCTTATAATCTCCCTTCTTGGTACATGATTTCATGCTCTTTTAAACTTAATCTTATAATAATAATGTCAATAGCCTTAACTTTCTTTTTCTTAAATCAAGGGTGTAATGGTTGATATTTGGAAGGTTACAACTCGTTATTATTGGCTTTTTTTTTTTAATGATTTGAATGCTTTTTCTTCCTCCTACCAATTATGTGATATTCCCATTCTACTTTAATGACTTAGATTTTGGTGAGTGATATACGTCTTTGATATACTTTGGTGACCAATCAAACTAGGTGATGTATACAGAATAGTCACGAACTCTCTGAAGTGACGACTAATAGAAGGGGCTTGCTAACCATGGTTATTATTATTATTTCTGGCCATTGATATAATCCTATGGATTTGGTCGGGGCGGTTATGGTGGCTATTTACACGATTTAGGTAATTAAATGTACTGTGGACGTATTTTAGAATTATACTATGGACGTATTTGCTGTCTGGTAAAGAGTGACCGAAACGACCCTGGTGGAAACAATGTCGGGCAGCGAAGTGACTGTGCTGGTACGTGGAACAGGGGTAGGGCACATAGAGATAACAACAGTCTGGTGGCGGTTGGAAGTGGTCCGGAGGCCGTGGACATCGTGGCTAGGTGGCCACGATGATGGAATTGGCTTGGTGTTAGACGACCGCAGTGGTGGTGAACTGATCGATTGTTTTTTTTTGAGTCGTATAGCGAGGTGGAGGAATTGTCTGGACAGTCAAAAGTGGTTGGAATATGGGCAATTTTTTTTTTTTTTTGTAGATACAATGTTTGAATTATGTTTTTGATGGTGGAAAGGATTCAGCGCCATCAAAAACCCCTAGGGCACCTAAAATTATAAAGTTTGACAATTTTTACTTCGTTGTTGAATTGAGACTTCTGTGATCCATAATAGTTATAAGAAGAACTTCGGCGTAAATCACATGTAGAAAGATCTTTGTCGACGCATTTCGAACCAACTAGTGTGGTTCATCGTCACGACAAGTTGAAGAAACATATCCAACTTTGCATGTTAAATAGTTTGAGTAGAGCCTCCAACAACTATCTTGACCAACGGCTAATTTTGACTTAGGAACCAGAGTCATAAAGTCATTTTTATAATTTAAAGGAAGCTAGTTATATTTGGTGACCATACTTTTAAAATATATATAAAAAATATATAAATAAATTAAATAATTTTAATTGGTGTTTAAATTAATATTAGTTAAAAAGGTATCATTTAATAATTAAAAATTATAAGTTATTTGTAATTTAAATGGGATTTAGTTATATGGAAGACCTTTCTTTTAATATAAATATATAAGGTAATTTTAAGATAATAGTTAGTTAGGATAAATATGTATTAGAACGAGACAATAATAATAAGTTAAAATTAAATAAATAAATAACTAAAAAAATAAAAAATAAAAATACATAAATAAATATATAAATAAAATAAAATAAATAAATTTAATAAAGAACGTAGCTGGTAAAGGTTAAAGTTAGTTGAAAAAAAAGAAAAAAAGGAAGAAATAAAATAAGAATAAAATAAAATAAATAATTAAATAGATAAAAATAATAAATAAATAAATATATCCGAATAAAAAAAAATAATAAATAAATAAATAATGATAATAATACAAATATATATATAAGTATACCTAGAATTAAAAAAAAAGGGGCGGGGTTATTTAATAAAATAAAGAATATTAGTTAAGATTATATTTATTAATATCTATTAGGAAAAAATAAATAGAAAGAGCGACACAAAATAAAAAGAAGGAGAAGTACAGGAAAAAAGACCATTAAAAAACCATAGAGCAAGAAGGATAAACCCTAGGAGGAAGGAAGGCTCCAGGGGGAACAACGAAAGCTTGAAAATGATAAAAAGGGGGGGGGGGAAGGAAAAGAAAGACTAGGACGAAAGGGCTTCTTTCAATTTCAATAGCTTCCCTGAATTTACGATGATGGAACTGAGCAACTTTGGCAACAACCTTGGCCTCCTCTATACAAACCTGATGCTTGGTCTTTTCCGCATGCTTTGCTAATGCTGAAGACTTGGTTCTCCCATGTCTTAGGTCAGCTGCATGTTTGCTGATCCTCTGATGGATGGAGCGCCTTGTTTCCCCGATATAGGGGGCCCCATAAGAACACGGGATCATGTAGACACCCTTCATGTTCTTAGGGTCAACGAGATCTTTCACTGATTGGAGGGATTTACGAATGGTGTTGAGGGGCCTAAAGGTTGAGGGAATATCATACCTCTTAAGGATCCGAGCAATCTTGTCCGTGGTTCCTTGGACAAGATTGCTCGGATCCTTAAGAGGTATGATATTCCCTCAACCTTTAGGCCCCTCAACACCATTCGTAAATCCCTTCGATCGGTGAAAGATCCCGTTGACCCTAAGGACATGAAGGGTGTCTACTTGATCCCTTGTTCTTGTGGGACCCCCTATATCGGGGAAACTGGGCGCTCCATCCATCATAGGATCAGCGAACATGCAGCTAACCTAAGACATGGGAGAACCAAGTCTTCAGCGTTAGCAAAGCATGCGGAAAAGACCAAGCATCAGGTTTGTATAGAGGAGGCCAAGGTTGTTGCCAAAGTTGCTCAGTTCCATCATCGTAAATTCAGGGAAGCTATTGAAATTGAAAGAAGGCCTAACAATCTCAATAGAGATGACGGCTGGAAGATCAGTAGCTGTTGGATCCCTACCCTTTCGTCTTAGTCTTTCTTTTCCTTCCCCCCCTTTTATCATTTTCAAGCTTTCGTTGTTCCCCCTGGAGCCTTCCTTCCTCCTAGGGTTTATCCTTATTTCTCTGTGGCTTTTTAATGGTCTTTTTTTCCTGTCCTTCTCCTTCTTTTTATTTTGTGTCACTCTTTCTATTTATTTTTTCCTGATAGATATTAATAAAAATAATCTTAACTAATATTCTTTATTTTATTAAATAACCCCCCACCCGCCTCTTTTTTTTATTTTTTTTAATTCTAGGTATACTTTTATATATATATATATTTGTATTATTATCATTCATTATTTATTTATTTATTCGGATATATTTATTTATTTATTATTTTTTTCTATTTAATTATTTATTTAATTTTTATTTTATTACTTCCTCTTTTTTTTTTCAACTAACTTTAACCTTTACCAGCTACGTTCTTTATTAAATTTATTGATTTTATTAAATTTATTTATGTATTTATATTTATTTATTTTTTAGTTATTTAATTTTAACTTATTATTATTTTCTCGTTCTAATATATATTTATTCTAACTAACTATTATCTGTAGAAATTTTGAATAATATGACACTTATTCACAGAGATTATCCTGATTATATACTATTGCGGAATACATGCTTAATACATAACCTCCTCTACATTGATCATCAATTTAGCAGCATTAAAAATAATGAAACATCAATCGCATGCACACATTAACACAGTATGTAACCCGGGGAAAGCATACAGTTGAAAACCCCACACTATCTGTATATTATAATGATTGAGAACATGTAACAATACATAGTACAATACTCCTCACAAGTACTCAGTACTATCTCCACCTGTTACACACAAACTAGCTCAGATCTGAATCAATCACAGGTTCAAATCTCCTCCGTTGCTTCCCTGCCTCCACTGCGCAATCCTGCATGAGAATAATGATGAATGGCTGAAGAAAACTCATATTTACTTGGCTGAACCACACAATCCTCATTGGCATTACTCAATCCCATTGATTGTGCAAGATCTCATGCACAACTATAGTCACAACTGATAGCAATCTCAACCTCTAACACCTATCTCCACTGAACTGTCCATGCACTGAGTTAACTGATGTATTCTTTAGTTGCTTTATGAGTTAATAATTAGTGAATTAATTTAACAATTAATTCACATCACTCATCACTAGTGTATTTTCAGTTAGACTAAATACAACTAGTTTAACCAAGTCAAACTGAACATAACTCCATCAACTCCACAATCAACTCCACCAAAACTCAACCACTTAAGTTCTAACTGAAGTCCACCATGCAATAGCTCAACTGACTCACAAGAAAAGCGTATTTCCTTCTGATAGCTGCATGTACCACATCTGTAGCTCAAACTGAAGTGCTCCAAGAGGATAAGATAATGTTTATAGTCCAAATATTATTATGAGCTAATAATATTTGATTGTTTTAATTTTAGCCTGGCAGTCTAAAAATAGAAAACACCCATATGTCTAAAAATAGAAGTCCATTAAGCCCACGGGGCTTTGGATTGACGGTGAATGGGTGCGTTGTTAAGGCACTCCTTGCGATAGGTCACCGGTTCAAATCCCCCGTGGGTACTTAGGTTAGTCTTAACTAGAAAAAAAAAAGAAAATAGAAGTCCATCTATTTTTACCAACATGACCAATCATCCATAGCATCCTACAACTCATAGACCATGTTCCATATGTCTAAAAATAGACATAGTCTAAAAATAGACTTTGTGCCAAAAATAGCCTGCGGGCCCACTTAGTGAAGGCGACTCCTTTCCACTAAGCTCCATCATCTTGTTGCATTTTCAACACTCCCTCTCAACAAGATATAGACTATCTGCAACCCCTATCCTTCAACTCTGGAATGTTTTGCATGCAACACATTTGCCCGGTCCACTTGCTCCAACAACACTTGGAACAAAAAACACTCCCAACTGACCACTCTATTGGGTTAGGAACATATTTTGATGTTGAAGCTCTACCTGCTGCTAACAAGTGCTCCCTCTCTGACATCTGCGCTACTGCAACATCTCCATGCATCTCGCACCATTGCACACCTCTTTGTTCCACCTAGCACTATGCAAAACACTTGTGCCTCTTACATTGTTGCAGCCTGCTAGCTATGCGCTGTCTCAGATTCCCTACAATGTCGCTTTCTCTGCTGCTCCATTCGCATTTGTCTCTATCCAATCAGTCAGTTCCTGCTACTCCACATCGGGGTTGCCGTCGCAAGGTCTCATCCAAAAGGTTGGGTACCTCAAGGATCCTGTCCCTCCTCCTTGGGACGATCACTCTATATCGCCACACCTCCTACCTAGAGGTATGGCTGCATGTGATCCCTCAGCCCACCTGGCTCGAAGTTTCCCCCTACTGCAGGTCTCTGCGTGTCTCTACTCGATCTCCTCTCAGCTTCCCTTGTTGTGGCTGCTCCACAACCTCCTGAAGCTGCTGCACCAATCGTGGCTCCTCCATAATCGTCTGAGACTTCTTCTGGCTTTGCATGTTGAGAGGTAATATACGTTCCCTCTCAACCACCAAGTCTCCATCAGTTGCCTCGCTGCTCAAGGCTTTGCATGCATCTTGAACCTCAAGAGCATATAGGTTCTTGACCCATGAACCAATCTGCTTCACCTGTCTAGTGATGATGTGTCTAAGGAAAACCTTTCCCTTACTGAAGAATAGCCTCTGTCTTCTAGCTTCGTGATCGACACCAAGTTTCTCTTCAGTCTTGGTACATACTTGACATCGGTCAAGGTAAGGCGAGCTCCATGCTCCCTCTGAAAAATAACTGTGCCTACACCTAAGACATTATACTTCTCATCATTACCCATCGCTATGAGTATCTAGAGATCTTTCTCCTCCAAAGTGCTGAACAAACTCTTGTCATCGGTCATGTGGAAAGAAGCTCCACTATCAAGAAACCAACCACTTCCCACCATGGATGAAACCATGCATGCAAAGAGTGTGAAATCCAACTCGAACTGTGAAGCAAGTGCCTCACCTTCAGATCCTTCCCCGGATCCCTTCTTAGATTTCTTCTTTGGGCAATTAGTAGCATAATGGTCCACCTCATGACAACGAAAGCATCTCACTTTCGATTTGTCAACCTTCTTCCCATCATTGGAAGAACTGGATTCGGAAAGAGAACCCTTCTCCTTCCCCTTATTTTCTTTGGCAGCCAAAGCGCAATCTTCTTCATTAGATGTCTTTGATGAAGATCCGTCCCTGATATTCCGCCTAATATCCTCTTGCACAAGATCCGACCAAAGTCTCTCCCATCCTGGCAATTTCTCCCGACCATTAACAGAGTCCTGATAGGAATGCCAACTCTTCGGAAGACCAAGGAGAGCCAAGCTCACCAAGTCCTCATCATCGACAATCACCCCCACACTTCCCAGCTCATCCCGGCATTGGGTGAACTTCGTGAGATACCTGGGCATACTGTCTCCATTCTCACACTTAATGTTTCTGAGTTTATCCTTGAGCGCCAACTTCCTTTGGTCGCTCTTGCTTTGGAATAAATCTTTCAATGATTTCCACATCAAGTATGGAGAAGCCTTTCCATGCAGGCTGGATATAATGTGATCCTTCACGCCCTCCAACAGAATCCTTCGACACTTTGCTGCCTTCTTTTGCCAAACCTCAACGTGAGCAACATCAGTAGGCTTTGGGACATCGGCCTCTATGAACTCCTTCAGCCCATTGTCATCTAACATCGCCTCCATCTTGTCTTTCCATGCAATATAATTCGAGTTGCCTTCAAGAGCATACTCCAATCGCAATCCATTGAAAGACATTTCAACTTTGACACCAAGAAAACACTGCTGCAAATTCGAATTCCCCCAGCTCAAAACTCAACCGCTTCTGATCTAAAATTCGTAAGAAAAAAGTATTTCTCTTATAAAGATTGACTGTATGGGCTTTTACCGGATATCTCACCTTCCAAAAGAAGGATGAATCCAGAGGTTACCTGGCCCGATTACAGAATCTGCCTGAAAAAATAAAATGTAAACACTTTCTGAATAATAGATTTGATGATCAACCTCGCTTCGATACCATGTAGAAATTTTGAATAATATGACACTTATTCACAGAGATTATCCTGATTATACACTATTGCGGAATACATGCATAATACATAACCTCCTCTATGTTGACCATCAATTTAGCAGCATTAAAAACAATGAAACATCAATCGCATGCACACATTAACACAGTATGTAACCCGGGGAAAGCATACAGCTAAAAACCCCACACTATCTTTATATTATAATGATTGAGAACATGTAATAATACATAGTACAATACTCCTCACAAGTACTCAGTACTATCTCCACCTGTTACACACAAACTAGCTCAGATCTGAATCAATCACATGTTCAAATCTCCTCCGCTGCTTGCCTGCTTCCACTGCGCAATCCTGCATGAGAATGATGATGAATGGCTGAAGCAAACTCGTATTTCCTTGGCTGAACCACGCAATCCTAATTGGCATTACTCAATCCCATTGATTGTGCAAGATCTCATGCACAACTAT
Organism: Pinus tabuliformis; assembly: GCA_031772625.1. NCBI lineage: Eukaryota > Viridiplantae > Streptophyta > Pinopsida > Pinales > Pinaceae > Pinus > Pinus tabuliformis. The sequence continues at coordinate 846,514,602 of CM062810.1, read as the reverse complement.
AGTCACAACTAATAGCGATCTCAACCTCTAACACCTGTCTCCACTGAACTGTCCATGCACTGAGTTAACTGATGTATTCTTTAGTTGCTTTATGAGTTAATAATTAGTGAATTAATTTAACAATTAATTCACATCACTCATCACTAGTGTATTTGCAGTTAGACTAAATACAACTAGTTTAACCAAGTCAAACTGAACACAACTCCATCAACTCCACAATTAACTCCACCAAAACTCAACCACTTGAGTTCTAACTAAAGTCGACCATGCAATAGCTCAAATGACTCACAAGAAAAGCATATTTCCTTCTGACAGCTGCATGTGCCACATCTGTAGCTCAAACTGAAGTGCTCCAAGAGGATAAGATAATGTTTATAGTCCAAATATTATTATGAGCTAATAATATTCGATTGTTCTAATTTTAGAATGGCAGTCTAAAAATAGAAACCACCCATATGTCAAAAAATAGAAGTCCATCTATTTTTACCAACATGACCAATCATTCACAAATAACATCCTGCAACTCATAGACCATGATCCATTAATGTCTAAAAATAGACATTGTCTAAAAATAGACTTTGCGCCAAAAATACCCTACGGGCCCACTTAGTGAATGTGACTCCTTTCCACTAAGCTCCATCATCTTGTTGTATTTTCAACATTATCTTAAAATTACCTTATATATATTTATATTAAAAGAAAGGTCTTCCATATAACTAAATCCCATTTAAATTACAAATAACTTATAATTTTTAATTATTAAATGATACTTTTTTAACTAACTATTAACTTAAACACCAATTAAAATTATTTTATTTATTTATATATATTTTAAAGGTATGGTCACCGAATATAACTAACTTCCTTTAAATTATAAAAATGACTTTATGACTCTGGTCCCTAAGTCAAAATTAGCTGTTGGTCAAGATAGCCGTTGGAGGCTTTGCTCAGACTATTTAACATGCAAAGCTGGATTTGTTTCTTCAACTTGTCCTGACGATGAACCACACGGGTTGGTTCGAAACACGTCAACAAAGGTCTTTCTACATGTGATTTACGCCGAAGTTCTTCTTATAACTTTTACTTAGATTTACAAAAATCCCTGCCAGATTTTTTCAAAATATAGCCGGAATTTCCATAACTTTCAGGTCAAAAAAGCATAATCGTTAGACTACGCCTTTTAAACATATTCTTTTTTTTTTTAAATATATTTTGACTCTTTTATTTTTCCTATTTTTTCTTTTATTCTTTCTTTTATTATATATATATATATATATATATATATATATATATATATACTTTTTTCTTTTTTTAATGGTCAAAGGTTTGATAGAAAAATGGAGAACCTCCAAAATATTTATGTGGCTAAAAGCTTCAATCACAATGACAATGAATTTGACAAAGATTGATGACAAAAGGCTAAATCAAACTAGCTTTATGCAGCGGTTGAGAGACCAGAGGGTCAAACAACTTTGATACCAATGTAATGAACAAAGTTTGTACTCACAAGTTAAATACTCAAGAACGCTTGGAATGTGAAGATGTTCATTAAGGGTACAATTATATATATATATAATGTATGAATGAGAATATGGTTGATTAGAAACAATGGTCCCATGTATACACCTAGGTGGGTGCCCCTTCATGAATGACCATGTCCTTAAAGACATGCCTCTTCAATATACTAATCATTATTACTATTAATTATTAATTATTTATATTCATAAAATTCCCCCCTAAGTCAATTAAAATGTTTTTTAGAGGAATATATTTGATAAAAACAATAACTACGGTGTTTCTGGGATCAATGAATTTTTTCATTAAAATTCTCATCATTAACTAGACTAGTTAACCTATTACTTGTATCATAGGGGGTTCTTTTCGTTTCCTTCCCAGTCTTTTAATGCATAATTCCCTTATAGTTTTTGCATAAATTGGTACATATTTTATAGCTTATAATAAGGGATTTTTCACAAACAGTTTTCAGTTCTATTTCAAGATCCTATTCAAGACGGACAACATATTTTTCTATTTCCAACCTTCCTGGAAAAAAGTGGAGCTTTAGGTGCATGTAGTTGATTTAATTGTAAGGTGGAATACGAGTGAGTCTTGGGAACACTAACTGCCTCAAGATGGTTGTCATGAGTCATTTGATTAGGAGTTTCCTCCCCTTCAGATTTTTCTTCAATGACAATGAAAGAGTTTTTTAGTTTGAGAACCTTCCCTGATCTTAATTATGCTCCCCATAATGGTATAAGGGTGACTAAAAATGAGGGAAATGATTGAAACTCAACATTAAAAAAAGAACGAGTTGTCTTATTATTGGGGTTAGGTGGTGGCTATATGGGAAATTACGGTCTATAGGGGTTTTGGCTTGTGGTTAATTGTGGTAATTGAGGTACTGTAGGCTGAGGCGAGTTGTTCATTTGTTATTTTATAGAAGAGACATGTTTGTGGCAATTTTGGGGGATGTTATGGATATTTAGGGTAAGGCATAGGAACATATAGTGGAGATATGTTCCATAGGTATTCCCCCACTAGTTTTGTTGTTGTCGAGGTCTGATTTAGTTGCTAAGGCTAGGTATGTTGCCAAAGTATTTGAGCATTCCATTGCAAATTGTAAGATGGAAAAAACCGAGAGCAATGATACCTTGCATATGTGGACGCCATGACCTCTCGGGTGTAGCTGAAAAAGATGGTTCAACTACGTCACCACTTCATTTATAAACAACTTTCATTTGTGAAAGTGAGGGGCAACTCTTTGTATTGCGGTCCTATGCACAAATGACACAAATTTGAACATTATTCAATGGACATTCGTTCAAAGGATGTTTGTTCTACATTGAGAACAATAAATAGCTAAATGCTCCTTTTTATGGTGTTCCTCACGACATGGTTAGGATGGACTTTCAAGGCTAGGGCATACAGGTCATAGGTACATATTCACTTCATCAGTGGGCCCAAGGGCTTCTAGCGCTGTTTCATGGGTTTCAGGGAGCTTTTATGAGGTCTGATGGCATTCACTTGGTATATTTCATCATCCGCATAGTTTTCTTTTCGTTTCGTTGCATTTCGACAAATTTCAAAAAATTGAGTTATTAATGGGCCTGACTCAATTAATTAGGCTTAAGGTGGCATTTCGAGAGGAATACTTGGCAAAACACCTTAGTGTAATAGCTCGTTGGAATCAGAATGAGAAGATCTACAAGATGGGATGGATAGAATTGATTTTTAGAGGCTTGAGGAGGTGTGGTGGCCAATTTACCATTTTCCCACATTAAAAAGAATATTTTAATTAAGAGAAATGTGCTCAATGATTAAAATAATAATAAAATAGAAGCTTCTAAAGGGCTCCATCATATCTATTAAAAGAGGAGGGGGCCATTATAGGACATCTTGGATTTGTATTTTCTTCTTGTGGAGAGGTTTGAGAACTCGGTTCTCTACTTCAGCAGTAGCCCTAGGACGGAAACCCTCAGGTGATCATGGTGAGAGTGGATGACAACCTATCTCATCTCCTTGGTGGATTCAACCAGACTTCACAGGTGTAGTGATTGATTTTAGTTCAGCTTTGGGAGGGTCCACTTCAGCATCAGAGATCGGTTTTGGAGATCAGATTGTCTATCTCAGCTATTTCAGCTATATCATCATGTACACTCTTTCAATCATTTATTATAATGAAAGCGGAGAATATTTCTGCTCATTAGGTTGTTGAATTGCATGCACTCTACTTGTTATATTTTACATGGAAATCTTCGGTTAATCGAATAATAATTTTATGGTGAAATTTTTGGTTGAGTTAAATTTCTAAAAAATCAGTCAAATATGTCGTTTGGAATACTACAATGGTATTAGAGCTAGTGCATTTTGCCACCCTGACGGTTCCCTTGGGCCCATTAGGGGCTGAGATCAATTTAGCATGGGTTAATGGATGAAAATTTCAATTGAACATAACTAGATCGAGTCCTCAATCTGGTTTCTATTTCCACGTGAATCCTTTGGGCAGATTTGCTGTCTGTCCAAAGTCGTATGTAGGGGCCGACTCCATCTAATGAAGTGGCTAAGTTGAGGAGAATCGACGTGTCAAGGAAAAATTCTACCGTTTCAGAAGTAATTGATCTGAGGCACGTGAACGTGAACCTGAGAAAAGTCGTTGATGCTTGAATGTAAATTCTATAACAAAAGAAGGTCTACGTTTTGGTCAACTCAAAGCAGTGAAAGCGGGTGAATTGAATTTTAAGGGGGTCGATTCCATCCCAGCAAAATTCATAAGGGCCGAGAAAATCATCCAACGGTCAAATTTTATTTGCACCACGTCAAACAAAATCACATTTGTCTTTGCATCATTATCGGGCCACGAAAGCCATCCGAAGTTCATGTAACAGACTGCGTAGACAGAGTATAGGGTTAGAAGAAAATTCATGAGATTCTACGACTGGATCTATTAGGAATCATGAATCAATATTTGCTTACAAAATCAAGTGCAAACCCAGGGCGTGATTTCCTTCAGTGGCAGGACGGGATCACTGACTCACAGTCAAAGCCAAGTCGAGCTGCCAGATATATTACGTTGCATGGCCATGTTTTGAGCAATACCAACCTGATTGATGGAGCAATGAGTATATAGTGCATAGAGATTTCATTACCATGAAGACCGTGCACACTAACTCGATGGTGTAAATTAGTCGCAAGAGGAGTTAGCGTCATCGATCTATTGCCAGGGATCGACATGGGCGAGATTTGCAGGGCCGAGCACATCTGTTGGTCAAAGTTGTGTGTGGGAACGTTGTAGTAGAGGGAAGGTTAAGGCTGGGCCAAGCAACGTTAAGAATCAAGAGTCGCGCACAGTGCGCAGCTAGCCACACGCCAAGTGAATAGAGGAAACTCACAGAGAAATAAGTTGGATGATTGGAATTATGCTTGTGGATGTAAGATCAAACGAGAGGCAGAACTATTAATGTCCCAACCATATCAATTGACTAGACCACTAGAGAAAAATTTAATCGCATATATGGATGGTGTATTGGTGTGATATGAATGCTTGTATGTTGATGTTGTGCGAGTGCCAGTTTTGGTAACAATCTGAATACCGTCGAGACTCCATCTACACATTTATTACGCCAACAGTATACTTGAGATTACACGCTGCCATATTCAACACAAGTCATATGGGGCTGTTCACGTAATTCTAGTATCCGATTTTGAAGATCAACGTGGAACAACCAAGGGAGATAACGACCCTCTGGAATTGAATCCTCAAATTTGTGCCAGCGGAAGCATTGCAATGTGCGCAAAAAGTTCAGTGATGGATGGATTCGATGGGCGTTGACGTAGTTTCAACGATTCTAAGTTCATTGACTGCCTACTTGTGCCGAGGACTGTGTGAGTGAGAAAATGGTGCCGGTCTACTTCTGGCTGGGCGTGTAACTGTGGGCGTCCATATCCCTGTGTGCTTAAGTGGAGTATATCGAAGGGCTGTTGGGGATTTTTAATGGGAAAATCCCAAAAACACATAAAAACTAAAACTCAATACACAGAGACAGTGCTCTGTTTCCTTCACTCCAGGATCTTTTGTGCACAGGGAAGCTTTAAAAGGGAAATTATCTCAGAACAAACCATTACACAACGATAACACATTTCTATTGATTAAAAACAAAAGACTGATGCAAACTTCATCCTCTTTTACTGAGAGGGATTTACCAAAAATAATATTCAACCAAAACTCTATTTTCACCTGAGAATTTACTGAGCTGAGTTTACTGCTGTAAAACCTCCATTTACATTTACTGGTGTAAAACTATTTTTACACGCTGCTGTAAAACAAAAACAAATTACATATGCATCCAAAACAAATGCGCTCCACCATTTTCTTTATGCACTACTGTGCGTTAATACATGGTTTTCCCTTTTACTGCACCATCGTTTTACGATGCCCCACAAAACATTACAAAATGTATCTTGTGCACTGCTGTGCATACATCCACAGGTTTTTCTCGCTGCTACGAACACCTATATTCTTTTTTTCCCGTGTGCCATCCAAAAATGACCACAAGCATATATCTCTTAACTCGTTAAAAAAAACATACTATACTACTATGGGTTTTTCAATACATATGGTCAACGACAAAATAAATACATGCCGTATATAAAAACTAAATGCATTACCTACACCTATGACAAAGCATTAATAAAGGTATGGTCAACCAAAACTTAGATTTACTCCACGCAACATAGTTAATATTTGCCGTATGCAGGTTTGGAGCAGCTTCGGACAATCAACGGATGAAAAAGGTGGAGCAGATCGAACGACGGACAAAGATATCGGAAGATCATTTTCTGCAGAGCTTTATGTCCCGAGAATGTCAGACATGGTGACGTAAGGGGACAGCCACGCGTCAACTCCAAATTTTCTCGGGCTCAAATATACGGAAAGTCCCTTTACCGGAAAGTGGCCCGAGAACTCTCAGGCGGGATTGGTGAACGGTTTCTGGCGGTTTTGGGTGAGAACGTACGGCTGCGCAGTTGGAATTATGACTTCAACACTCCCCTTTAATTTCAACTGCTGGGCATTCGGTCATACCCAGACACTTCCTCAAAAATTCAAAGCTTTTCTGATCCAGTGGCTTTGTCAAGATGTCTGCAACCTGTTCTTGAGTCCTGCAATGTTCTAAGACAATTTCTCCATTGTTCACCAATTCTCTGATGTAGTGAAACCTTGTATCAATGTGTTTCGTTCTCTTATGAAACACAGAATTCTTTGACAATGCAATAGCTGAGGTATTGTCACAAAAAATCACTGTCGCTTTTGCCTGCTCTTGGCCTAAGCTTCTCAACATTCTTCTCATCCATACTGCTTGACATGCTGCTGCTGTAGCTGCCACATATTCAGCCTCTGCTGTAGACAATGCTACAATGGACTGCTTCTTAGAAGCCCATGAAATGGCTCCTGAACCCATATGAAAAACATAACCGGAAGTGCTTTTCCGATCATCTACACTTCCAGCCCAATCACTATCAGTGTATCCAACCAAATCTGAATGTTCTGAGACATTATATAAAATGCCAAACATTTTGGTACCTTTGACATACCTTAAAATTCTTTTTGCTGCCTGCCAATGTGCCTCCTTTGGCCTCTCCATGAACCTGGAAATTAAACTAACAGCATACATAATGTCAGGCCTAGTAGCTGTTAAATACATAAGGCTGCCAACAATACTCTTGTACAAACTAGGATCAAAATCCTTGCTGCTGTCCTCTCTGCTGAGTTTTAATCCCATCACTATGGGAGTGATGGCTGCCTTGCATTCTTGCATGTTAAATCTGCCCAACACTTGATTTACATATCTTGCTTGAGATATAAAAATTCCTTTTTCATTTTGATCTACTTCTATGCCTAAGAAGTATCTTAACAAACCCATGTCAGTCATTTCAAATTCATCCTTCATGACTGATTTAAAATTCTCAATAAGATAAATATCATTTCCAGTGAAAATAACATCATCTACATACAAGACAACAATTAAAATTTTACCATCCTTTTCCTTGATGTAGACTGTGGGTTCTCCTTCACATTTGTCAAATTCATTATCCAATGGATATGAATCTATCCTGCTGTACCATGCTCTTGGCGCTTGCTTCAGCCCATAAAGAGCTTTCTTCAATCTGCACACTTTGTGCTCTTCTCCTTTCTTCTCATAGCCGAGAGGCTGTTCAACATAAACCTCTTCCTTTAACACTCCATTTAGGAATGCTGACTTCACATCCATTTGGTAGACTTTCCATTTGTTTTGAGCTGCTATGGACAACACTGCTCTCACGGTTTCCATTCATGCAACCGGTGCGAAAGTCTCCTCATAATCTCTCCCATACTGCTGCTTGTACCCTTTGACAACCAGCCTTGCTTTATGCCTTTCAATCTTGCCTTCAGCATTTCTCTTGGTCTTGTAGACCCATTTCACACCAATGACTTCTTTGCCTTTTGGTAACTCAACCAAATCCCATGTTTTGTTTCTCTCTATGGCATTCATCTCCTCATCCATCGCTTCTATCCATTTCTTGTCTTTGATTGCATCCTCGAAATGAATAGGATCATCAACATGACAATACAAGGCAAATAAGGAATTCATTCCTTCATCATAAATATCACTTAGATTTCTAAATTTCTGACCTCTTTCACTTGGTGTGCAAGTGCTTGAAGATGCACTTGAATTTCCTCCTTGTGGTGTGCTTGGAGAAGCACTCTCACTTATCCTCAATGGTGTCCCTTGCTGTCCTTGTGTTGGCGCTGCTGTTTGGGGATGCATTTCAGCCACTTCCTCTTCATCTTCATCATGAGACAAACAATTTTTAACATTCACTGTTTTCTCTATGCTTCCATCCCAAGCTTCCTCTTCAATGAATTGAACATCTCTGCTAACAAAAAACTTCTTGGTGGATGGGATATACAACCTGTAGGCTTTGGATTCCTCACTGTATCCAATGAAAAGACATTTCTCCCCTTTGCTGTCCAACTTCCTCCTTAGCTGATCTGGAATGTGTGCATAGGCCACACATCCAAAAACTCTCATGTGGGTGACTCCTTGCTTTCTCCCACTCCATGCCTCTTCTGGCACTTTGTTCATGACTGCTTTTGTAGGACACCTGTTCAAAATATAAACTACACAATGTACAGCTTCAGCCCAATACTCATTTGGCAAATGCTTTGCCTTCAACATGCTCCTTGCCATCTCCATGATGGTTCTGTTCTTCCTTTCAGCAACTCCATTTTGCTGTGGGGTGTACCGAGTTGTAAACTGTTTATGTATACCATTTTCTCTACAAAACTTTTGGAATTCATTGGAGATATACTCACCTCCTCTATCAGTTCTCAAAACTTTAATGTGCAGCCCGCTTTGGTTTTCCACAAATGCTTTGAAATTTTGGAATTTCTCAAACACTTCACTTTTGTTTTTAAGGAAATATATCCAAGTCTTTCTTGTAAAGTCATCAATGAATGTTAGGAAATATTGGCTGCCTGCTAATGATGGAGCTTGCATCGGTCCACATAAATATGAGTGGATGATCTCTAAGGGTGCCTTTGCTCTTACATGATGGAAAACTTTCTCTATGTTTTTTTCCCAATATGCAACCTTCACATAGGCTGTCCGGTTTCTCTATCAATGGTAATCCTCTTACCATTCCTTTCCTACTCAACAAATTTAGACCTCCAAAATTGAGATGTCCAAATCTCAAGTGCCACAACCAATTTTCATCCTTTGGCACGCTTTGGAAGGCCTCTTGGGTAACTGCTGCAATTACATTTTTGTTTTTCAAATCTGCCCTGATCCTGAGAGGGAACATCCTGTTCCTTGTCATCTTTACTTCAGCAATGCATCTTTTGCTGGGTGCTATATCCATGATGGTGCATACATCATTTTTAAAGAAAACATTGTACCCCTTATGGACAAGCTGTCCAATACTCAAGAGGTTACATCTCATTCCGGGGACATATTATACATCTGCTATGGTTTTCCTTTCTCCTTGCTTTGTAAATATTTTTACCTCCCCTTTTCCCATAACAGAAATTTTGCTATCAGTTCCTAGTGTGACTTCTGACTTCACATTTTTATCTAGGGCAGAAAAGAAGGCTATGTTCCCTGTCATATGGTTGCTGCAACCTGAGTCTAAAAACCACATGTCCTCACTGTTTGTTTCAACCATGTTACAGGCTAACAACACATTATTTTGACTGCTGTTTTCTCTTGTAACATTTGCATTTTGTCTACTGTTCATATCATGCTGTTTCTTTCTACAATCACTTGCATAATGTCCATACTTTTTGCAATAATAGCATTGAACATTAGATTTATCATACCTTTGTCCTTGAGCATGATACTGTTCTCTTTGTTGGCTGCTGCCTTGGCCTTGGTTCTGATTTGTATTGCTGCCTCTTCCTTGTGCATTTGATGGGCTGTTCCTTCCACCTCTGTTCTGGCTTCTGCCTCTTCCTCTCTTGTTTCCTCTGCCTTAACCTCTTCCTCTTCCAAAGGACATCTGGGTCTTGAAGGCTTGCTCTAGAGATGAGTTTTCATTCCTACTTAACCTCTGTTCATGTGTTATCAGTGATGCATGTAGCTCATCAACTGAATAGTTTGAGAGATCCTTTGTCTCTTCAATGGTGGTGACTATGGCATCAAACCTTGAGGGTAAGACCCTCAATATTTTCTCCACAATCCTTCTATCTTCAATGGTTTCTCCATGAGTTCTCATTTGTGTGATTACACCAATCACATGAGTGAAGAATGAGTCAATGTTATCTGACTCCTTCATGTTCAAGTTCTCAAAATCTTTTCTCAGCAATTGTAGTTTTGCTGTCTTCACTCTCTCCATGCCTTGATAGGCTGTCTTGAGGTTTTGCCATGCTTCATTTGCTGTCTTAGCTGCTGCTAACCTTGGAAACACACTCTGGTCTACTGCTAGATACAACAACATACGAGCTTTTGAATCCTTGTTCCTATTGCTCTTCAGCTGATCTCTCTCTCCCTGAGTTAATGCATTGAACTCATTTTCATCTGCTGGTTCTTCAAACCCAGATTCAACTATTTCCCATAAATCTTGAGAGGCAAACAGGGCTGTCATGGTTATTGCCCAATAGTCATAGTTTTTCCCATTAAACTATGGGAGCTGGGTATTAAACATACCCATACCAGTGCTTGTGCTAGCCATTCCTTGACTGTGTATTTAAAACACTGACTGTCTCTTCAGTAACAAACAAGATAGCTATGAAGAATACCTGAATCCTTCATTGTCTGAGTCTTCTGTCTGCCTGAGAAGTTTTGCAGCAGCAACAACCTTCTCCCTTCAGCTTCTTTAACTTCTTTAAAGAGCCTGGACCTACTCTGATACCACTGTTGGGGATTTTTAATGGGAAAATCCCAAAAACACATAAAAACTAAAACTCAATACACAGAGACAGTGCTCTGTTTCCTTCACTCCAGGATCTTTTGTGCACAGGGAAGCTTTAAAAGGGAAATTATCTCAGAACAAACCATTACACAGCCATAACACATTTCTATTGATTAAAAACAAAAGACTGATGCAAACTTCATCCTCTTTTACTGAGAGGGATTTACCAAAAATAATATTCAACCAAAACTCTGTTTTCACTTGAGAATTTACTGAGCTGAGTTTACTGCTGTAAAACCTCCATTTACATTTACTGGTGTAAAACTATTTTTACACGCTGCTGTAAAACAAAAACAAATTACATATGCATCCAAAACAAATGCGCTCCACCATTTTCTTTATGCACTACTGTGCGTTAATACATGGTTTTCCCTTTTACTGCACCATCGTTTTACGATGCCCCACAAAACATTACAAAATGTATCTTGTGCACTGCTGTGCATACATCCACAGGTTTTGCTCGCTGCTGCGAACACCTATATTCTTTTTTTCCCGTGTGCCATCAAAAAATGACCACAAGCATATATCTCTTAACTCGTTAAAAAAACATACTATACTACTATGGGTTTTTCAATACATATGGTCAACGAAAAAATAAATACATGCCGTATATAAAAACTAAATGCATTACCTACACCTATGACAAAGCATTAATAAAGGTATGGTCAACCAAAACTTAGATTTACTCCACGCAACATAGTTAATATTTTCCATATGCAGGTTTGGAGCAGCTTCGGACAATCAACGGATGAAAAAGGTGGAGCAGATCGAACGACGGACAAAGATATCGGAAGATCATTTTATGTAGAGCTTTATGTCCCGAGAATGTCAGACATGGTGACGTAAGGGGACAACCACGCGTCAACTCCAAATTTTCTCGGGCTCAAATATACGGAAAGTCCCTTTACCGGAAAGTGGCCCGAGAACTCTCAGGCGGGATTGGTGAATGGTTTCTGGCGGTTTTGGGTGAGAACGTACGACTGTGCAGTTGGAATTATGACTTCAACAGTTTCAACGATTCTAAGTTCATTGACTGCCTACTTGTGCCGAGGACTGTGTGAGTGAGAAAATGGTGCCGGTCTACTTCTGGCTGGGCATGTAATTGTGGGCGTCCATATCCCTGTGTGCTTAAGTGGAGTATATCAAAGGGCTTCATTGCAATGCCGAGGAGCTGAATTTATCGTTGGCTTGAGCAATTCAGAAGCCGAGTCCCACTGCTAAGGAACGAATCCAGACTTGTCCTCTGTAGCGTCGAGTTTTGAATTTATTTGGCGAAAGGATACTCAGACGAAAGGTTCCAGGCAGGAAGGAGAAGGGGTCATTTGATCTACTAAATAGAAGAAACATCTCTTATATGTGAACATTCAGGACAAAGGAGCCAACTGCTTAACGTAACCAGGTTCCTCTATTAATTTTATTCCTTATACTTATGTCTTAATGACTTGTGGAAAAATGTATGATGAAATGAAAATGTTTCTGGGTTAGTTTGTTCAAAACACCTGGGGTTTGATGGTTGTAGCGTCAATGTCACAGTGATAGATATATGTGGGTGTCCCTATAATCCTCATTTCTGAGCTGGATTGTTTTTCATTTGCATTGGTTAGCAGAGAGGGTAGTGTCTTGCATACTGTTGTAGCTTTATATTTTGCTACAATTGATATTAAAGTAGCATTTTGCATGTTTGAGTGTGACTCTTGGAGGTCTGAGTAGTTATTGTCCATTGTATGGCTATGTGTCCTAGTTTGATTTGTATTGCTGAAGGGATTTAATGAACAAAATTGGTGTCAAGTTGAGTGTTGGGCTGTCATACCATGGTGAAGGGACTGTATTGAGTCAATTGGTCATTTATTGTATACTTTGTTATGCTGTCAGTCCTAGTCATATATATGTAATTGCCGCCATTGAACAAAAACATGGATGAAAATTTCACAAAATCCCTTCATAAGCTAGCAACAACAATCAACCGATCATTCTCCAAAGGGATACTTACCTTGCTACAACAAGAGCAGCCATAGAAAAAACATGAGTTGGGATACAAAATTTATGCACTTGGAACAGATTTGAGATGCATGGGGTTACAACAAAAGCCCTTCTCAAACTAGAAGAACTTGCTTCACTCCTCTCCAAGGTGCATCAGTGAGATGGGAAAAGCTTAATTGGGTCTATCAAACCAACCATGCTTGCCTTAATACAACAGAAGTATTTAGAACACCCTTGTGTAGGAGTCAAACTTCCAGTTGCCTCCTTCCTCAGTAGTATCATGATGTTGACCGCACCTATACCTCCTTACAGTGATGGCCTTATGCCTTATGAGAAGAGTCTTCAGACTGATAATGGACACCTTTCAGGATTTGGATAACAGTGAGGGCCCTACCTTTGGGAAGAGGCTAGAGAATCTAGAAGTCATGGCCTTGGTTAGATCTTATGACCTCATGTTTGAGTTGGAGTATGACGATTTGATTCTATAGATGTTCCAATGCTTTTTCAACATTAGGAAACATCATCCTGACACAGTCATAACACACATGAAATCCATTTTGTCCTAATGTATGGGAGGCCATGATGCCATTTGTAGGAGGTTGCAGTCTAGGTTGTTGGCCATTTGGAGGGAGGAACAATTAGTTTCACCTATTGCTTATGAACTAGCTGAAAGGTTAGTTGAGTAGAACATTGGATCTTTCAGGAGACGGTTGACCCATGAAGAGTTCTAGTGGATTTATGGCGACCAACTATGCAGAAAGAATGAGATGAGGAGGAAGGGTTTTTGCTTCATCTGCAAGGAACCTTGGGGACCTAACCACTCATGCTTGAGAGATGCATAGGAGATTGTAGAGGTAGACCAGGAGGATACTCCTTCTGTCTTTCAGGATGAGAACTCTTCTTTGGATGAGTCCATGGGGTCATACGAGGATGCCTCTGGGGAGCATGAGAAGTCATGTGGGGTTGTTGATAGCATGACAGATTCATATTCCAGTGTGTATGGTGAGCAGTTAGTGGACCCTATGGGAGACATTTAGGATGATGGGTCACTAGTGATGATTCAACAAGAGCAACATATGGTGGAGCGTGAGGCAGCTTAGGAGGATGATGTGTGCATAGTATACATGATGAGCCTTTTGGGGAGAGCTAGTTAGAGGTTCACGTTGAGCCCACGATGGAGGAGGATGAGGAACCATCCTTGGGTCCAGCCATTGATGAGGAGCAGGTAGATGTACAGACAACTAGCAGTATTTGTAGACACATGTCTTCAGGAGGTGCTGGACTATGACAAGACAATTTTGCAGGAGATTGGTGGTCTAGAGGAGCGTGGATTTTCCTATCGCATGAGGGAGGTGGCAGTGCATCCATAATTAGGTATACCCATTGATGAGGTGCAAACATATGTAGTGGTAGCTAGCAAAGCTACAACATTTTCAGTCAACAACCCTCTCCAGGAGTACATAGACAGGGCTTGCAACACAACTTTCCCACTTTTTTCCATTAGTGGGAAATAGACAAGATTTCTTGGACACATTTTGATTGATCGGGTAGAGCATCAAGAGTTGAGCATGGACCAATATCAACCTAGTATACATATTCCTTACACAAGTGTCCATACATTAGATTGGCGGGAGATCATGAGTTGGTATCCTATTGATGGAGTATCATTCTTAGTATAGGGCACAATACAACAGGAACCCTTGGACAAGAGGGTTATTGCATGTTCCAGCTGGTAGTGGGTTGTGGATCTTCAGTTCATCAATATTTCAGGGCACTAGCCCAACATCAACAGAGTAGGGTTGAACTTGATCTATGCCAGAGGTTGGATTGGAGAGCAGTAATGAGTTGGTACACAGTTGATGGGGCAACATTCATAGACAGAGCTATAGTCTAGCAAGAGCCATGGAGCATTGCTGCTTGGTGGCATTGGGATCTAGGAGGGTTTATTGATGACAGGTTCAGGCATATATTTGTCTGGGATTCGGGCATTGAGGGATCCGTTCTTGGTGGGTCGACACAGAGGCATAACCTCACCTAGCTGTTTGTATAGGATCCGAGCATTGGTTCTTAGTTGACTTGGGCCACTAGACTAGTCCACATGTTTGGATTTCTTGAGGACAAGCAATCTTGGGGCAGGAGGACTTGTAATGTTCCTTTTTTTGGTGTTCCTCACGACATGGTTAGGATGGACTTTCAGGGCTGGGGCAGACAGGTCACATGTGCATGTTCACTTCATCAGCAGGCCCAGGGGCTTATGGAGGTGTTTCATGGGGTTTCGAGGAGCTTTTATGAGGTCCAATGGCATTCACTTGGTATATTTCATCATCCACACAATTTTCCTTTCGTTCCATCGCATTTCGACAAATTTCAAAAAACTGAGTTATTAGTGGGCCTGACTCAATTAATTACGCTTAAGGTGGCATTTCTGGAGAAATACTTGGCAAAACACCTTAGTGTAATAGCTCGTTGGAATCAGAACGAGAATATCTACAATATGGGATGGATAAAAGTGATTTTTAGAGGCTTGAGGAGGTGTGGTGGCCAATTTACCATTTTCCAACATTAAAAAGAATATTTTAATTAAGGGAAATGTGCTTAATGATTAAAATAATAATAAAACAAGAACTTCTAAAGGGGTCCATCAGATCTATTAAAAGAGGAGGAGGGGGCCATTAGAGGACATCTTGGATTTGTATTTTCTTCTTGTGGAGAGGTTTGAGAACTCAGTTCTCTACTTTCTCAGTAGCCCTACGACGGAAACCCTGCGGTGATCATGATGAGAGTGGACGAAAATCCATCTCATCTTCCTGGTGGATTCAACCATAGTTCACAGGCACAGTGATTGATTTCATTTCAGCTTTGGGAGGGTCGGCTTCAGTGTCATAGCAGATCAATTTTGGAGACCAGATTGTCTATCTCAGCTATTTTAGCTATATGATCATGTACACTCTTTCAGTCATTTATTATAATGAAAGATGAGAATATTTCTGCTCATTGTGTTGTTGAATTACATGCACTCTACTTGTTATATTTTACATGGAAATCTTTGGTTAATCGAACAGTAATTTTTGGTTGAGTTAAATTTCTGCAAAATCAGTCAAATATCTCGTTTGGGATATTATAGCTTCCTTATGCTTTCTTTCCTTCTACCTCTTTCCTACCGTGGAATCAAACCATGGTAAGATAGGAAAAAGATTCAAATGATGTGTGGAATATTCTCCCTTTTGAGTTTTACCTATGCATCTTTCAACCAAATTAGTAGGAGGGGTTTTCTGTCCACCAAATAAATTAGCTACTACTTCAAAAGCTAATTTGAGAAATCTTCCTTTACTATCTCTTGGCTTAACTATTTAACCACATATCAAAAAGGGTTTGGGAAAACTCACTAAAGTGAATGCACAAGGCTAGAACATTCCTTTCATATATTTTAAAAGAGGCATCTTTACATCTTAATGTCTATTCTTCGTCAATATGAAACATGATAAAAGTTAAATGAAACAAATTAAAAAAAGGGAAACTAATTACCTACCATTACCTTTTTACAGCTCCCTAAAAACGTTGCAAAAAATGTTGGGCTATTTTAATGCCACCATAAAAACCTTTCACAAGTTATTTCAGGATGTAAATTCATGATTTCTAGACACCATATGTGTAGGAAATGTAAATGCTATCTACGACTAATAGTTATATTTTAAGAGGATTCAAAAGAATAACTAAAAATCTATCTAATGCTAAAGATATAAAGTAAACAATGAAAGAAAATTGAGACTAAATGTGCATGGATCTAAAACCCTTCTAGCTAGTATTTTATCTTAGATCCCCTAGCCTAGCTTTGTAATACAATCTTTCTTTGCCTCAGGTATGTTGAGATTGCAACAAGATGATGGAGCTTAGTGAAAAGAGTCGCCTTCACTAAGTGGGCCCGCATGCAAATTATGGCGCAAGTTCTATTTTTGATCCCAGCAGGGATGATCACAGTGTGGATGATCACAGTATGGGTGATCACAGTGTGGGTGACCACAGTGTGGGTGATCACAGTGTGGGTGACCACAGTATGAGTGATCACAGTGTGGGTGACCACAGTATGAGTGATCAAAGTCTATTTTTAGACTGGCTGTCAAAAATAGAAAAGTCAAATATTATTGTCTCATAATAATATTTGGACTATAAACTTGATCTTATTCTCTTGGAGCACTTCAGTTTGAGCTACAGATGTGGCCCATGCAGCTGTCAGAAGGAAGTACACTTTTCTTATGAGTCAGTTGAGTTGTTGCATGCATGACTTCAGTTAGAACTCAATCAGTTGAGTTTGGTGGAGTTGATTGTGGAGTTGATGGAGTTGTGTTCAGTTTGACTTGGTTAAACTAGTTGTAGTTAGTCTAACTGAAAATAGACTAATGATGAGTTGTTAAACAAATTATTAACTCATAATACAACTAAAGAATACATCAGTTAACTCAGTTGCATGTCAATGCATGTTCAGTTCAGCAGGGACAGGTGTTAGAGAATCAGATTGCTATCAGTTGTGACTATAGTTGTGCATCAGATCTTGCACAATCAAGGGATTGAGTATGCCAATGAGTTTGCTCATGTATTTGCCCAGTTTGTAGCTTGTGCTCACGTCTTACACAATGTGAGTGATTCTTTGGAGGTGAAATACGAGTTTGGTAAACCATTCTCATTCATTCTTGAGCAGGTATTGAGCAGTGGAGGCAGGCAAGCAGTGGAATAGATTTGGAGATCAGATCTGAGCTGTATTGTGTGTAACAGGTGTAGCTCGTACTGGATTGCTTGTGATAAGCATTGTACTTTGTAATGTTACATGATTCAATCAATATAATATACAGATAGTTGGGGTTTTTAGCGAGATGCTTTCCTCGGGTTACATACTGTGTTAATGTGTGAATGCTCTTGATGTTTTATTGTTATTGATGCTGCTATATCGATGATCAACGTAGAGGAGCTTATGTATTGTGGATGTATTCCGCAATAGTACATGATCATGATAATCTCTGTTGAATATGTGTTAAATTATTCAAAATTTCTACAAGGTAAACGTTCATGTATTCATTTGTAGGTTGTAATTGAAAGATAAGAGATTTTAGTTCTTGTCCTTAGCTTCCTGAAACCAAATATTGAAAACAAAATCTTGACATTGAATTAAAAGTTTAAATGCTGGATTGAGATTATATTAAAGCTATCTCTAATGATCTACTAGTTCTTAGCTCGAGAAATAATCCTAATGCAAACCTTCTAGATCAGACTCAAGACATAAACAACAAATAAATTTCAATCCACAAATATACCAATCTCTGTATGTGTACTAAACTAGAATCAACATGTATTACAAGGCAACTATGTAAACACGATTTAAACCTAAACTATTAAAGCAAGAGTCATGATATCTATGAATAAAATTAATCAATATAATATTTAACCATAAACACGACTCAAAATATGTATATTCAAACATAAACCATATATAAATTGAAACCAAAATTATATATTGATCGATCAAACTTTGAGACCATAAAGCAAGGGCATCAAACTAATCCTTAGAATGCATATCATATTTTGATAGAATAAATGTGAAGAATGAATATAATTTATAAACCCAGTAAAAATCATATCAGATCAAAGTTACTTGTCAAAGAGTGAAACAGAGTATACTCTCTCTCAAATCTCGGTATTATATTAATGTTAAGTCAAAGAGAAAAGGGGTTGGGCTACAGTGGAAAAGAATGAGGGTATTGATCCTGATATCTTGAGTCGATTCTCAACGATTTTCAGACTATATAAATTACCTTAGTTCCAATGCATAAACGAAACCTTGAAACAAATACAGAGTAATGTAATAGAATTACACAATCATTAACATAAAGCTAGTTAAAGGTCGAATTTGAATTGCAATAGAAATTTCTATTCACACAACGTTACTCTGTGTACAATGCACACAACAATACTCACAATGGTTATCAGTACATCAACCATGAAACACTATAAAGGAGAAATGTAACTATAGAACATATGTGCATAAAAGGAAACGATATATTACATATTAGGAATGCAGTTGTGAGGGGTCCCCCCTCAGGTAATGCCTAGGTAAATTAATATCAAGAAAGGCGAAAAATCACAAAAAAATCATTATCGTATCATTATTATTAATCACAACTAGAGTACAATAGGCTTGCTAGTGCATGACTTATACATAGTTACAAAGTCTAAGAAACAATGTCAAAGTCACAATATCAACTAGCTAACTCAACATCATAATGCTTGTCTCTCTTTTTAAGTGTTACCTCAAAAATTACATCCATATCTCACCTACAAGAGGCCATGATATAGAGATAAATTCCAATCCTCTGTTATAGGAGCATAGCTCCTTGCAATAGCTAAAATACTAAACAAGAGATCTCCTTCCGCCTCCGTAACCTTCACCAAATCCATCACTGGTGTGGTGAAACAAACCAAATCCTAAGTGTGCACTTGGTCAATATCAAAATAGGAATTTTGTTATGAATAATAATTAATAGGTGCACAATGGAACCTCTAGCATTCCAATTTGAATTTAAGGCTGCTTGAAGGGACTCAAATGTACACCAAGAAGAAAGGTTCTATGTTGTCGTGTACTCGTCCAAGTCTTACAAGTCAGGATCCTATGTGGATAAACATGAATGTGATGCACAATGACCTCATGGTTCCTTTGTGTATTAGTGTCTATGTGCTATTAATGTAAGTGAAATACATATCCATCATTAGTAACATAACCTTAAAATGCACTTAAATCTAGATAAAAACATAGGATTTTTATAATTTAAGCAAGATGTACCTCATCATACAATTTATAGATATTTGAGGCCATTACTATGGGATTTTCCAGGAAAACGAATATAATAGGTAGGGAAATAGTATGGGAAGAAGGTAGCTAAATATTTCAATATTGGGAGCCAACATCTCCCCCACACCAAATCTCTTGCATGTCCCCATGCCATCCATAAAAAAAAAAACTATAAAATTAGACCTTTCAAAACTACTTATAAATTTTTCCATCTTCTTAGGATATCCCAACAACATTGATGAGAATGATGAGGCCTGCTTTACTCATGGTCACTTCCTTTATTTTCCTTCCCTATGATGTAGATGAAATGGAGGAAAAAATCATGTTCTGTAGCATTTTGTTTTCCAATTGCAACTCCTTGATTTCTTGAAATTTTCAACTTTGAACTCTTAATCGATCATTTTATTTTTATGTATATCAATTAAGTACTGTGAGTTCCATGATATCTCCTTTCAAACTGTTAATCTTTTTATTCCTTATTTTTAGCTTCTCATCCAATGGATCGACTGGGGTATAATGAAACATGGAATCATTTGGTAGAGGATCAAGATCAACATGACCAACATATTCACTATGAAAAGATGAAGAGCAATAATCATACTTAGATTCTTTTGTAGTAATCTCTTTGATAGGTGATTTAGGGAGAAACTATTGTGGTGAATTTGGGGATTGATTTTTCTACTTCTTCTTCACTCTAGAAAGTACCTCGAGAGTCTACTCGTCATCCTTTTTGATGCAAACATGAGTTTTATTAGTTGCTTGAGGTGTGGGCACAAGTGGTGATTTTATGAGTTTTTGACTTCCCTATTGTTTAGACATATTTCGAGTGACATGATGAGTAGGTGATTTAGTCACTAGGGGATTTTATTTTGATGCATTTCCCTTCCTTATATTTGAGCTATGCTAAGAACGATTGATAGTCTTAGCTTTAACTTCAGTTAAATCCTCTCCATGATTAACATCACCAGATCCTTGTTATGGATTTTTCTCCGCTAAATTCCCTTATGGTTATGACACAAAGCCATCTTGAACTTTGAAATTATCCCATGTGTCATTTGATATTTAAACTCTTATAAGATTAACATTTTAATAAAATAATGATGATGGAGGATCGTAAGAGGATTCTCTTTATTTTTCTTCAACTGACTTTCCATTTTCTCAAGACTCTTCCATAGATAAGAGGGAAACATTAATTCTTGACCAGACTAAATATTTAGAAGGATACGAATATGGTATTGTAAGGTAAGAGCATACCTCCCCTTGCAGGTGAAGAATTTTTGTAGGATCTATAATGGGTTTTCCCATTCATCCCTAAGACAACTCCTTGGTACACCTTTTTCCTATTATGCATCTTGATGCTCTAGTTTTAGGAATGAATTACAAATATTTTTGTCTAATGGTTTATTTTTAAACTACTTTTCTCCAATTTGAGGGAGCATAATGGCACAGGCCACCGTCTCTTTTGAGACTCTCAAAAAATGTAAGGTGTATTCGTCATAATACCTCTGGAATTGTGTAAGAAACCATTTTTATTCATATCCATTGAGTTGCCGCCGACATGCATCATACTCAGGTAAAACTTCAAGTGTTTGAATGGTCAACTCATGTCGATCAACCACCATATTTGTAACTTCTGTTATCACTGAGGAAACCCTGGTATGCAAATGCCCTACTGTTACTTGTCACAAAGGAAACCTTGGTATGCCAATGCCCTACTATTACATGTCACACAGTGTAATAAAATATAATCTATCTCAAATCTTGGTATTATATTAATGTTAAGTCAGAGAGAAAAGGGGTCGATCTATGGTGGGAAAGAATGAGAGTATCAATCCTAATATCTTGAGTTGATTCTCATAATTTCCATAGTATATGATTTACCCTAGTTCCAATGCATCAATGAGACCTTGAAATAGATACAAAGTAATGTAATACAATTGCACAATCATTAACATAAAGTAAATTAAAGGTATAATTTGAACTGCAATAGAAATCTCTATCCACACAATGTTTGTCTATATACAATCCAAAAAGAAATACTTGCAATGGTTATCAATACATCAATCATAAAACCATACAAAATAACAATATAGCTATAGAAAAAGAACTATAAAACATATGCACATAAAAGGAAATGATACATTACAAATCACGAATGCAGTTGTGAGGGGCTCCCCCACAGGCAGTTCTAGGGTAAATTACTATCAAGAAATGTGGAAAATCATAATGCAATCATGATTGAACAAGTATTATATTAATCACAACTAGATTACAATAAGATTTCTAGTGCATGGCTTGTACAAATTTACAGAGTCTGAGAAAAAACATCAAAATCACAATATCGACTAATTAACTCGACATGATCAAAGTGTCTCGTTCTATTTATAAGATCCAATCCTCTGTTCTAGGAACAAAGCTCCTCGAAATAACCAAAATAACGAACACAATATCTCCTTTTGTAACCTTTGCCAAATCCATTACTGGTGCAGTGAGATAGACCAGATCTTGAGTGTGCACTTGGTCAATATTAATATAGGATTTTTTTATGACTCATAACTAACATGCGCACTATGGAAATTTTGTTGCTTCGATTTGATTTGAGGGCTACTCTAAGGGACTCAAATGGGCATCAAGAAGAAAGGTGTGATGCTGTCATGTGCTCATCCAAGTCTTAGAAGTCAGATTCTTACGTGGATATCCATGAGTGTGATGAATGTTATGGTTCCTTTTGGTACTAGAGTCTATGTGCTAGTACTAGAAGTGAACACAATTTCCATCATTAGTAACATATTAAGTTTAGCTAAAAACATAAGATTTTAATAAGTTAAGCAAGATGTACCTCATCATAAAAATATTAGGAATTTGAGTGCAACAATATGGATTTTTAGGGAAAGAGAGATATAACAGGTAGGGAAATAGTATGGAAATCAGGTAGTTAAATATGTAAATGTTGGGAGCTAACATATCCCCCACACCAAATCTATTGCGTGTCCCCATGAAAACTATACAAAAAATTTAAAAATCAGACCCTCTCAATACTACTTATCATTTTTCCATCTTCTTAGGAGAGTCCATCAACATTGATGAGAATACAAAGGCCTCCTTCAATCATGGTCACTTTTTCTATCTGCCTTCCCTGGGATGTAGATGGAATGGATTCAAAATGCATGTTCTGTAGATTTTTATTTTCCAAATACAACTTCTTGATTTGTTCTTGAAATTTACATCTTTGAACTCTTAACTAGTCATTTTATTTTTGTATATATCAATTAAGTACTGTGAATTCCATGATCTCTTCTTTCAAACTCTTAATATTTTTACTCCTTTTTAGCTTCTCATCCAATGGGTCGACCAAGGTATAATGAAACATGGATTTTTCTAGTAGAGGATCGAGATCAACATGCCCAACATATTCACTATGAAATGATGGAGAAGGGTAATCATGCTTAAATGATTTTTTAGTGGCCCCTTTGATAGATGATTCAGGGGGAATTTACTGTGGTGAATTTTGGGATTCGTTTTCTGCATCTTCTTCACTCTAGAAAGTCTCTTGAGAGTTTTTCCATCATCACTGTTGATGCAAACAAGATTCTGCTTATTTGCTTGAAGTGTTGGCACAAGTGGTGATTCTGTAGGGTTTTGAGTGCCCTATTATTTAGACGTATTTGGAGTGACACGATGGGTAGGTGACTTAGTCATTGAGGCATTTACCTTTAATGCCCTATTATTTAGACGTATTTGGAGTGACACGATGGGTAGGTGACTTAGTCATTGAGACATTTACCTTTAATGCATTTATCTTCCTTATCTTTGTCCTATGCTTAGAAGGATTGATAGTACTTACTTTGGCTTGAGTTAAATCCCCTTCGTGATTAAACCATTATGAACTTTGAAATTATTCCATTTCTTGTTTCTATATTTAAGATCTTCTAGGCCCTTAACATTTTAATGAGACCATGGTCATGGAATATCATAAGAGTATTTTTTTTTCTTCACTTGTCTTGCCATTTTTCGGAGACTCTTCCATAGCTAATAGGGAAAATTTAATTCTTGACTAGACTGAAAATGTAGAAGGATATACATATGGTACTGTAAGGTAGGAGCATACCTTCCCTTGTAGGTCAAGATTTTCTGTAGGATCAATAGTGGGTTTTCCCATTCATCCACAAGACAACTCGGTATACCTTTTTCCCATTCTGCATCTTGATGCTCTGGTTTTAGGAATGAATTACAAATATTTCTATCCAATGGTTTATTTTTAAAACACTTTTCTCCAGTGTGAGGGAGGCTAGTGGCATAGGTCACTGTCTCTTTCGTGACTCTCATAACCAAATTTCTAACATGAGTAATGTGGCCATTAAAATTCTATTCAAACTGTAAGGTGAATTGGTCATCATACCCTGGGAATTGTGTAAGAAACCATTTCCATACAAATCCATTGAACCATCGCCGACATGCATCATACTTAGGTAAATATTCAAGAGTTTAAATGGTCAAATCATGTCGATCAACCACCCTATTTATAACTTCTATCGTCACATAGGAAGCCTTGGTATGACAATTACCTAATGTTCAAATTATAAAACCCTACTGTAAATTTTCATAAACAACCTCGGTGCCTTGGTCTAGAGTTTATTCATGAGGACAAGATAAACATCATGAGGGTCAAACTGGCTAATTATCTTGTATGAGGGTTTCAATTTTCAAAGAGACAATTCAGTGGCATGTTTAACCATGATTTCCCATGATGAAGAGATGGTAATGATAAGGGGGTTAACTGTATGCATAGTACAAGTGGTGAATCGTGTCAGTGAGAGGGAAGACTAAAAAATTTAGTATATGCTAATCAACATAAAATACATCCATCATTATATTGTATAGAAAAATAATACAAGTATTCAATTAGGGTATAATAGAGCACTTTGATATATTAGCACTTGTCAATTTGGCTTAAAGGGAAATACTATATAAGCTTATAAGGCAATGTAGAGTAACGTTTAAATAGAGGTAAAAATTATATAAGGTTAGGGATGGAGTGTGTAGGAAAGGAAATAGAATAAGACAAAATCAATATGAGAGGAATTTTCTTATATATAAATAAAAATCTATTCGTGTCTTAACATATGAAAGTGACTTAGAGATATAATTTTTTTTACCTCAGGAGCAATTCAACTGTCAATACCTCGTTATATCTAGTTTGGTGTTGAAGATTTGGATGAAGAAGTGTTAAACCAACTATATTATAAAAATATTACTTATAGGTCTTTTAGTACAACCCATTCTATTTCAGTGCTAGATAAAATATTTAATTGTTGTATTACTGTAATAGATTTGAATAAATTTGAGAACTCAGAGAAGTTAATCCAATACTAAAAACTAATGAGGCTTTTAAATTAGTTGCAGTGAGAATAATAAGCAAAGAGATGAGTAGCAAAATACAATGTTATGTTTCAAACTTTGTAACAAAGAAAAAAGTTGGATTCATAAAGCCTCTCTAAGATACTATATAACTTCCTCTTTTTGAAACAATCAACCTGTCCCTTCTGCCTTGAGTACCATCACCCTTTTATTCTCAATGTGTTGAAAATTATAACTAATACCAATTCTCAAACCAATGATGTTCATCATGACTCAAATATTGCACAATTCCTATCTATTTGAAAAGATCTATTGAAGTCGAACATTGAAGGAAGTCATTGGATTGCTAGCCAATAAGGAAAGTTGTTAACCAATGTGAGACCACTCACCTTTGATGTTAATGAGTGTCAAGGTTCCTCTATACAACCTCCTAGAGATGAATGAATGTGCAATTTTTGAATCTCTTGCAGGATCTAATTGACAGGGAGCATTAAGGAATCCCCATTGCTATCAACAAGAGAGTTTACACGATTGATGTATGCAAACCTCCAAGTACAATTGAAATATCTAACTTTGACCCCAGATAATGTGCTAAAATTGATGGGACAAAGTTTGTTGGAAGGAAGGCCCTAATGAAACCTTCGTCATCCAACACGAGAATGGTAACAAAGTTTGAAAATTTTAAAAATAATATTAACAACAATATATAAAATTCATTAAGGACTAGCTTGTTGGCAAGTTAATTTTCCAGCAACCCATTTCTAGCTATGTCAACAAGTTGTTTTTCATAATTAGACCATTTATTTTTTTATTTTTACATATATTTTCTCTCTCTCTCTTTTTTTACATGTATTTATATACATATATTAAAAATGGAAAGAATCTCAAGGGGCGGTGAAGGAGGGACGAGAAATCTCCCCACTCACTATATCCATTTCTAATTGTTGCATAACATCATGGATAAACCTTTCTTTGGACACAGACTTATGGTATAACCTCAATCTATAACCGTTAACCACAAAGGAAGTCTGTTCATAATCAATGGTCCTTATTCTCATCGAGCCATTATAAAAAATGGTCTCAAGCTTATAAGGTCCCATCCAATGTGTGGTAAGATTTCTTTTGAAGTTTTTAAATATGGAGTCAAAAAGAAGGGCCTAATCACTAGGTTTGAAGTTCTTTCTCCTAATACATTTTTTATGCCATCTAGCTCATTGCTCTTGAGCAAGAATGGTATGTTGGATGACATCTTGTCAAATTTCATCCAGCTCATGAAGCTAATGAACTCTTTGCTTTTGACAAATCTATATCCAATTGCATGGCAGTCTTGAATGTCTTCACTTTAAAATCAATAGGAAAGAGAACATGTTTTTCGTATACTAACTCATAGGGTGTGAATCCTGTAGTAGTCCTCCGCATAGTCCTGTAAGCCCAAAGTGCTTCCGGGAGATATCTGCGCAATCTTTATGATGTAACTACGTTGTCTTGGTCAAGATGGCCTCTAACACATGGTTTGCAGATTCCACTTTTCATTAGATTTCAAATGATATGAAGAATATTTGTAATGCTTTATACAATACTCTTGAACAATAGCTTAAACTGGTGTAGAAGTGATTTCTGGAGAAATGTGTGGGATAAAGAGGTGAAACGTCTGACGTTTCGGGTGAACACTTCAACCATCATCAAAAGCAAAAAGCAATAAGCATAGGTGAAGAGTAGGAGATCTAACCATTAAATGAATAAGAAAAATACCGAGAAATATATGTTAGGAAAAATAATATAAAATATAAAATAAAATTTTTAATTAAATAGAAAAAAAAGTCAAAAGAATAACATAAAAAAAATATTAAAATTAAGAAGAATAACTATAAATCTTCATTTTAAATGATTATTATATTCAAATTTAATAATATTATTATATTATGTAAATGGGTCAAAGGAATAATCGACATAAGATATTGGAATTAAGAGAATAATTATAAATGTTAATTAATATTATTATATTCATACTTAATTTATATTCAAAGTTCTTAAAGGCATTTAAAGAAAATTAATAATCTTAATTTATTTTTATTATTAAGATAAATTGATAATTTATTTGGTTGTATGATAATATAGTTATGACCATTATTATTATAACAGTTTCGTTAAACAAATAAATACTATTATAATATAAAATATCTTTATTCTTTATTATTATTAATAAATGAGATTAATGTAATAAGATTATGAATATAATATTAATCACTATTATTAAAGATGATATATTAATTATTTAATTAATAAGGAATTATATAATAATAATTAAACAATAATAGTGATTATTATTAATATCCGTAATCTTAAATATATTATAATATCAAATAGTGATTTTCACAATTATTATTAATAATGTTAACCTGATAAGATTAAGAATGCAATATTAATCATTATTATTAAAGATTTTGTATGATAATTAATAAATTAATAAGGAATACTATAATATTTATTATTATTATTATTACTATTATTATATTAATAATGAGATTTCTCAATTAGCTTATTATTTTAGAATTGTCATAATTTATTTTTTTATATGTTTTTTATTTTAGTGATAAGGAAATTGTTATTATTATTAAATCAAAGAAATAGTAAAAATGAATAATAACAGAAGAATAATGCTATAATAAATAATAATATTTACAATAATTATAATATGATATTATTATTTTAATTTTAAATCAAAAGAATAGTAAAATTGAATAATAAGAAAATAATGCCCATGGGGCTTTGGATTGACAGTGAATGGGTGCATTGTTAAGGCACTCCTGTGATAGGTCATTGGTTCAAATCCCCCGTGGGTGCTTATCTACAAAAAAAAAGAATAATAAGAAAATAACAATGTTATAATAAACAATAATATTTATAATATCACCGACTAAGTTTAAGCCCATCTTCGGTGTTAAAATTGTTAGGATCCTTCTCAATTTTGATGGCTTCTCTTATAACATGGGTAGAATGGAAAGGAACAAATGCAATAATTTTAGCTTTGTCAAATCAGATGAGGTGCTTGGTATTGTGGGAGTGTTCGACAATGTCTGATTTGGTTACAAAATTATGAACATTATCAGCCATGCGCTCTTCCTGCTTGGCCTATGTAGGCTTTCCCACAGGACCAAGGGATTTCGCAAACTACTACCTTTGATACAAATTGCGATCCATGATTTTTACAATGTCTTTTGGAACACAAAAACATGTAAAAATATATTGAAAAAGAAACTCAACAACATATTTATCACTAGCTTGATATAAATATTTCAGTTCTACCCATTTTGTAACATACTCAACACAAACTAAAATATATTTCTTTTTCTACAACATTGGAGAGATTGACCCCACAAATTCTAAGGCCCATCTTTCAAAAGGTTCAACAAGCACTTGGGGTTGTAATGACATTTCGTTAGCTTGTACTAGTCTCATCCTTTGGCAACTGTCGCAACTATGAACATAAACCCTTGCATCTTTAAAAAGTGTTGACCAATAATATCCTTTTTGGAGCACTTTATAAGTAGTTCATTTATCAACAAAGTGACCTCCACAAGGTCCATCTTGGAAAACTTATAGAATATCAAACACCTCATCTTCCTAGACACATATTTGAATAATCAAATTTGGTCTAGTTTGATAGAGATCTCCCCCACTCATGAGTAAGTGGCACTAAGTTTAACAATCTGTTGTCTTTCTCGTGGGGAGAGGTCCTGTGTAAGCTTACTTGTGGCCAAATAGTTAGCTATTTTTGTGAACCATGGCATGCTAGTAGTAACAATAAATAAATTCTCCTTAGGAAAATTATCATCCATAGGGATAAGTTTATCATCAATGTGAATTCGGGAAAGAAAATCTGCTACCAAATTTTCCTTTCTTGGTCTATCTATAATAGTAATGTTAAATTCCTGTAGCAATAACAACTATCTAGTGACAGGTTTGTTCATAAAAAATTTAAAGGCAGAATGATTAGTATGCATAAAAACTTCATAACTGGTTATATAGTGTCTAAACTTATTTATGGCATGTACGACAACTAGAAATTGATTTTTAATGGCTGTATATTTTAGTTATGTTGCTGTTAAATTTTTCTTATAATATAAATAGCATAAGATGACTAGTTTTATTTTTGACCCAAAATAGCTCCAAGGGTTGTATCTAGAGAATTTGTAAAAATGTGCAATGGGAGGGATTAATTTGGGCGTATAATTTATAGTTCCATAGACAAATTCTCCTTAAGAGATTTGAAAGTAGTTTGGCAATATGATTCTCACGAAAAATCAACATGTTTTGAAAGTAATTTAAGCATATGCGCAGCTATTTATGTAAAATTTTGAATAAATTGCCGATAGTAACCAACATGTCCCAAAAAAATTCTTACCTCCTTTTGCATATGTGGTGTAAGAAGTTCTGTGATAACTTCAACTTTTGTTGGGACCAACTTGATACTTGTATGGGAAATATGACACCCGAGAACAATTACCTCCGTTAATAACATTCTACATTTTATATTACTCAAGGCATGATTAACTTCTCTACAATGAATCCGTACTTTCTCAAGTTATTAATTGCTTCTTTAAAAATGTTACCATAATCCAAAAAATTGTCCATATATACCTATACACATTCATGAATTGAGTCTAAAAAAATACCTAGTATTGCATGTTGAAAAGTAGTAGGGACATTTCATAAACCAAATGGTAAAAATCTATATGTGAATCCCCCCCATGGACATGTAATCTTGGTCTTTTGGTATAATTTGAATTTGATTATATTCATTCAAGCCACCCAAGAAAGAAAATTATTGTTTTCCTAACAAAGGACATAATACCTAATCAGTAAAGGGTAATGAAAAATAGTCTTTTAGACTAGCCCTATTTGTTTCTTGATAGTCGACACAAATTCTCGACTTACCATTTTTCTGAGACATGACCGCAAGTGGAGAAACCCACTTGGTATCACATACATGATATACAAAATTGACATTTAACAATTTTTGTAGTTCTTCCTTTAGAATGTATTTTAAAGCAGGATGCATCTGAAATTAGGGATGCCTAACTGGCATAGCATTTTATTGAAGGTATATATGGTGTAGATAGGTGCTAGGAGGAATTCCATGCATGTACTGATATTCACATGACAATGCACCAGACTGTTCCTACATATGCATCTCTACTATCTCTTGGATTAACCATTTAACCACATATCAGAAGGGGTTTGGGAATATTCACTAAAGTGAATGTAGTAGGCTAGAACCTTCATTCAAGATTTACGAAAAGAGGTGTCTTTGCATCTTACTGTCTCTCCTATGCCAGTCTAAAACGTGATAAAATATAAATGAAACAAATAAAAAAAGGGAAAATACTAACCTACAATTACCTTTTTACAATTCCTTGGAATTGTAACAAAAAATGTTGGGCTATTTTAATGTCAAAACAAAAACCCTTCACAAGTGAATTCAGGACGTAAACTCATGAGTTGTAAACGCCATATATGCAGGAAACATAAAATCTATCTAATACTAAATAATTATCTTCTAATATGATTCAAAGTAATAACTAAAAATATATCTAATGCTAAATATATAAAGAAAATTGTGAAAGAAAATTGAGACTAGATGTGCACAGCTCTGAGACCCTTTTAGCTGGTCTTTTATCTCATATCCCCTAGATTAGCTCCATAATACAATCTTTGGTTACTTCAGGGAAATGTTCATGTACTCATTTGTAGGTTGGATTTGAAAGATAAGAGATTTTAGTAATGGTACTTAGCTTCCCTAAACCAAATATTGAAATAAAAAATTGAGCATTGAATTAAAAGTCTAAATGTTGGATTGAGATTAAAATTAAAGCTATCTCTGAATATCTACTAGTTCTTATCTCGAGCAATAATCCTAATGCAAACCTTCTAGATCAAACTTAGTACATAAACAACGAATACCTTGTAATCCATAAATATACCAATGTATGTATGCATACTACACTGGAATAACCATGTCTTACAGGGTAATAGTGTAAACATGTTTTAAATGTAGACTGTAACAACAATAGTCATGATATCTATGCATAAAATTAATCAATATGAGATGTAACCATAAATAATAATCATATATGTATATGAAAACATAGAGCATGTAACAACTCCCTCCCACATTTACCCAATTTCACCGGCCTTCCTGGTAGACATGAGAAAGAGAGATACTATGAAATGACTTGACCTCCTAACTTCATTAAGGAAGTGGATTCAACAATCTGACACCATACTGACCTTCCTCAGGAGCTAGAAAACCACTCCAGGTGCCCAAACCCTGAGCTTGAGTGCTTTTCATTAAGATGGATTCCCAGCTGCATGCACAACAAGGAAAGCCAACGGATATGACCCTCCATTCACATGCATAACACTGCCTCCATGCGAATGCAACCCAAATTTCTTAGTTTTGAGGGTGCAATTCTAGAATTTGAGCCACCTTTTCAGGGCTAGTCTCCAGAACACTACCCAGAACTTAATGAGACTTTCTAGAACAATAAACGATACAAAGACAAAGCCTCTAACACAAAACTCGATCAAGGAATTGACCTAACCAAGCCTAACCATGATAGTCATTTCATTAAACATATTGAGAACATATAATCTATAGGTCATGAATGCATATCTCAACATAGGGTTTTGATACCTATCTGGGAATCATCAAGAATGTCTAATTCCCTCTCATAATAGCTGCAATAAAATATATTAGCTCATGAATTCAATAACCATTCATCAAAAAATCAAAACATGTCAAGAACCATAGCTAGAACCTGTTATAAAACCATGCTTATAACCAACATATAACCAAAATAATAACCATGATAGAACAACCATTAAAGCCACATAATAACAAGTATAATTACACATGAAATAGAAGAGGAAAAGAGCTCTTATTAACATATGCAAAAGCCAACCAAGTCAGGGACTTCCACGTACCACTCGACCATAGATTGGGCTGGACCAAATATTTCTTTCATCCAATCATCCCTGTGCCATATTCTAAGCATGAATGTGGGACTGAAGACAAAAACAACTAGGGATTCCTGGAGATTAAACCACCTCCACCCTTAGGCTTTACCATAATCTCACCAAAACTGGTCAAGGTATTCCTTGGCCCAAGTAAGCACATAAAAAAATAGGCTTTACCGTAATCGTGCCAAAACCGGTCAAGGGATCACTAGGCCCTAAAAAAACACATAAAAACCAAGATTTACTGCAATCCCACCAAAACCCGTAAAGGGATCACTAGGATCTAAACAAGCTTGGATACCTCCAAATTTCTTCACCAATACCTTGAGGAATTTTCTGGTCTCCTCCCTCAGGCTTTATCCCAATCCTACCAAAACTGGTCAAGGGATTCCTAGGCCCTTGGGAATTTTCCTGAGACCACCTCACCCGATTCCAAATCCATCTAGAAATCCAAAGCTCAACCAAATAAAAGAAACCCATCACACCATGGTTATCTAGAAATGAAAAGGCAAGGATGAAACCACTGTCACACTTGGAAAAACCCATGCCAATGACATCAAAAGAACCAAATACATACATGCATGCGCCATGCATTCAACAACCATCTAAAAAATCACACATGCAACCTGTTACCTGCAAGTATTCTTGCTGAAGTTTCTTGATCCAATTTTTTCTTGCTTATCCCTTGATTTCCTTGTCCTCCCTTTGCTTTCTTTCCTCAATGCTAAAGTGATCCAATAATTCTCTAAGTGTGAAATAGTGTGAGAGAATATATATATATATATATATATATATATATATAGAGAGAGAGAGAGAGAGAGAGAGAGAGAGAGAGAGAGAGAGAGAGAGATCTAAGCTAAAAATGACAAAAGCTATGAACTGATCCTCAAAAGAATTTTTATCATCGAGGCCTCTATTTTCTTCAATTTCAACTATTTTTCCTTTAATTTTCCTCTCATGCAAACTTGCAACCTTTCATATTCATTTTCTCCTATTTTCCTTCATTTTCATAAATAAATTCCAATAAATGCCTTTTTTCCTTTTTTAAATCCTTTGCCAATGCCTTTGTCAATTTCCTTTTTCCATAATAAACCAAAATGAACGCCCAATGGGATGTTTTTCCCAACATTCTGTTTGGAATACGTGTCCCATGACCTTGGTCTTATTTTTCCTTTATTAACTTTATTGCATGAATTTTTAACTTGGGGCTATTACAAACCCCTCCCCCTTCAGGGAACAATGTCCTCGGTGTTCTATGACACCTATGACCAACAAACCATTGAAAACGAAAACATACTACCCATAGAGCTTTATAACTTAGCTCGATGAAATATTTATAATGAACAACTTGCTAAAAGCAAAACCAACATGATAAACATAACAACATGACAACCATATAGCTTATTAGAGCTTTATAACACAACTCGTTATGGTCTTTACAACAACAACCATACATAAATATGTACAATTACCAAAACTCCTTTGCCTCAACTGACAAACAATGAAGGATACATAAACCGCATCTGATCAACCATAGGTAGCTTCATTGGGCCCAAAGTGATTCCACTGCACTTTAACTTGCTCAATTACTTTGTTCCAGAGCATGAGCTATTTCCATTGCAAAATTCACTAAGATTCCAGCTGGAATTATACTTCTAGATCCACCTATAATACATAATAGTAAATCACATGATCAACATCCTTCACATATATTTTAAGCAATAAAACATGGAAAACATCATGGAATTTCATTGTCGGAGGCAGTGCAAGTTTGTAGGCCAATGGTCCAATCTCTCAAGGATCTTGAAATGCCTATAATACTGAGGTTCCAACTTAGCACATGATCCAATCCTCAAGGAGATCTTCTTTGGATTGATGTGCAAGTACACATTTTCCCCAACTTGGAACTCCTTAAACACCCTGTTCTAATATGCATAAATCTTCTGTCTATCCTGTGCTTCCTTTAGATTCTTCTTGATAACTTCATTTCCTGTTCCATCTCTACTAACATGTCTGGTCCTATCAGTACCCTATTCATTGGATCACTCCAAATGATGTGAGTATTACAACTATTCCCATAAAGTGCCTCAAACATACTCATGCTCAGTGTCTCTTGATACCCATTGTTGTAATAAAAATCAACCAGTGGAAGATACTCCTCCCACCTCCTCTATTGGTGCATAACATACATCCTCAACATATCTTCCAAAATCCTATTGAACCTCTTTGTCTGTCCATCTGTTTGCAGATGATAAGTTGTACTGAAGGCAAACTCTGGACCCAAACCTGTAAATAACCCCTTCCAAAACCTAGAAGTGAACTTCGCATCTCTATCTGACACAATCTTCTTAGGAATACCATGCAATCTCATTATCTTCCTAGTGAATACCTGAGCTACCTCACTAGTTGAATAAGTAGAATTTAATGGAATGAAATGAACTACCTTTGTCAACATGTCAACCATAACCATGATGGAATCATGTTGTCTAGATGTCCTCGACAAACCTATAATAAAATCCATGGAATTGACCTCCCATTTCCATTATGGAATCAGAATCAGTTGTAATAAACCACCTGGATGCTTGCACTCTGCTTTTACCTATTGGAAATCCAAACACCTAGAGATGAACTCAACTACATATTTCTTCATATTTGGCCAATAATAAAACTTATTCACTGTTTTCAAAGTCTTTTAATATCCTGGATGACTTTAATACAACTTAATATGAAATTCCTGCAAGATAAGCTTCTTGAGTTCACTTTTGTTCGGCACATAGATCTTGTCCCTAAATTTCATCAAAACATCTGCCATGAGATGATAATCCACATATTGATCACCTATAGCCTGCTATTATAAACTGGTACCTGTCATGTTGTTGTTCTATCTGTAAGATCTGATCTTGTAAATCTGTCCCATATGAAGTCATAACCTCTATGTGATTTACCTACACTCTTATGCTAAGAGCATCTACAACCCTATGTTCCTTACCCTTAATGTACCTGATCTCAAAATCAAACCCACTAAGCGTAGCAAGCCATCTAGCTTGCACAACATTCAGATTAGGTTGGTCAAACAAGTATCTTAGCCCATTGTGATCAATCTTCAACGCCAAGCCTCTTTAGAAGAAGACAATGCATCCACATCTTTAATGCATGAATGATTACAACCAACTCAATATCATGCGTCACATAATTATGCTCATGCTCATTTATTTTCCTTGACTCGTAACATACTACTTGTCCCTCTTGCATCATGAATCCACCAAGTCCTCTCTTGCAAGCATCTGTACCACCACAAATTCTTTATCTGGATCTACGATCTTTAGAATTGGAACATTTGTCAACAATTGCTTCAACTTCTCAAAACTAGCTGCACATTCCTCTGTCCATTCAAATTTCTTTCCTTTCCTCTGCAATGATGTAATAGGATAGGCAATCAGTGAGAAGTTCCTGATGAACCTCTTGTAATAACTTGCTAACCCCATTAATGATCTAACCTCATACACATTCCTAGGAGCTTCCCATTCCATGATAGCTCTGATCTTTTCCAGAGCTGTGCCTTCCTTGGAAACAACATGTCTCAAGTAATGTACCTCTGTTTGAAAGAAACTACATTTACTAAGCTTGGCATACAATTTACGATCTCTTAGCAATATCAGTACTACTCCTAAGTGTTCTACATGCTCTTCCTCATTCTTAGAATATATCATTATATCACCAATGAATACAATCACAAACTTATCTAGATAAGGATGAAACACACTATTAATCAAACACATGAAAGTAGTTGGAGCATTAGTCAAGCCAAAAGGAACCACAAAAAACTCATAATGCCCATACTTGGTCCGAAAAGAAGTATTGTAGATGTCGTTTTCTTTGAAGTGTACCTGATGATATCCTGAACTCAAATCAATCTTTGAGAACACTGCTCCTCCCTTTGACTGATCAAACAAGTCATCGATCCTCAATAATGGATACCTATTCTTGATGGTTAGCTTTTTCAACTGTCTGTAATCAATACACAACCTGAGAGTACCATCCTTCTTCTTCACAAACAACACTAAAGCACCCCAAGGCTACACACTTGGCCTAATGTATCCCTTTTCAGGCATTTCCTTCAACTGAAATTCAATTCCACTAGATCTCGACTGCTCATCCTGTAAGGTGCTTTTGATGCTGGTGCTGCTCTTGATACCAACTTAATAGAAAATTCCACTTTCATGTGAGGCGGAAATTCTGAAATGTTTGTTGGAAATTCATCCTGAAACTGCAGAAAAGCTGGATACGTCTTCAATACTTCTACATCCTCAACATCCTTACCCTTATTATTGAAAACATGCACTGCAAAGAATACACACCCTTTCCCGTGACTTCGATTTTCCTACATAGTTGTAAACATTCTAACTGATGCCACCTTCTTCTTACCCTGAAAGATTCTTTGTTCTCCATTATCATCCAGGAAATTAATATCCTTTTCATAACAATCCACCTTAGTCTTATGAAGGTACAACCAATCCATACCCAGAATCATACTGTATGAACCAAATAGAAGCATGTTCATATGCACTAACGTAGGCATACCGTTCAACTCAAACACACAGGATCTTACCCAATGATGAACTCTCTTCTTAGTACCTGTAGCCAACTCCACCAACCAAGACTCTACATGCACTTATTTTGTCAAACCACACTTATCCACCAAGTTAATATTAACAGAACTATAATTAGATCTAGGGCAATAAAAATAGAAACAACTCAATCGCAGAGATTACCTTCCATCTCAATAATAGATGCCTAGTGATCCACCTACATTTTTTCCAATGCCACATAGATTCGAGGAATGCTCTATCCGACATCCCCAACTTTCTGTGCCTCCTCAACACTGTAGATCTGAGTCCTACCACCTTGATATGACAAACATTCTTCTTGATATGATCCATTCCACATATCCAAGACTGTAACTATCTCCTACCATCACCTCTATTCTGCTGCTCTCTAGCTTTCGACCCATTTCCCTTCTCAACTGTATTAAAATTATTATAAGGAACACCATTCTCTTTCTCACTTGCATCTTGAGGTATTGTTTACTTCAATGGCCATTTACCTTTATATTTTTCATTCCCTTTTCAACCCTACCTAGATTCAATCTTATGCTTCGGTTGCTCATAAAAGTGCTTCAACTTTATGATGACTTATTCCAACAATTGAGACTCATCATACTCAATTTGGTCCTTAAATGCTAATGGAAATCCACTGATAAATCTA
Organism: Pinus tabuliformis; assembly: GCA_031772625.1. Lineage (NCBI taxonomy): Eukaryota > Viridiplantae > Streptophyta > Pinopsida > Pinales > Pinaceae > Pinus > Pinus tabuliformis. The sequence continues at coordinate 846,477,197 of CM062810.1, read as the reverse complement.
TGAAATTTGGTTTTCTCATCCTTAATATTTGACACATACCTCAATAACTCTAGGAACTTAGTCATGTACTCCTCATCTATCATCAATCCCATATTGAGCTCATAGAACTTGACTTTACTGTCATAGTCACGTCATAATACCTCTCTGACAAATACTTCTTCCTGAAGAGTCCCTTTAATTCATGCCAACTAAACTCCTATGCCTGAATTTCTTTGACATGCTTCACATATTTCCATTTAAGACTGAAAATAACTATCCTGACATTCATGTTTTCTGTGTAATCATGCAGCTCAAAGAAATTCTTCATTCCAAGTAACTATGCCTCTACATCTTTCGGTTCCTTCATCTCTCCATCAAACTTAGGTGGATTGGATTTCTTGAACTCATACGAAAAATATTACTTGTCACTCCTCTTGTAAGGATGTTAGCAATGATGACCATGATATATGTCTGATCCAGAACTAGATTAGAACTCATATCCACTGCCTCTCCTATAAGGTGTATCCAAGAACCTTCCATCTCTAAGAGTGTCATCTCTATCCGACCTGTGGCCAACATGAGATCTAATACCACACACCACATTAGTACTGTCCTCCCATCCATAACTAATCCATCATTGTCCCTATATTTGAAAATATTAAAAACTCTGAAGGATCACTGCATTGACCTCTACTTATTTCTCCTGTGCCCTAGTGAGTCTTTCTTGTGACTAAATGATTATGTCATTATCTACTTTGCAACTTCTGATATTTTCTTTCAAACTTTTCAATGTGTCTACTATGTATGGAGAGTACTCAAATCTTGGCTGCTCGTTTGATCTATAAGGTGAGTCTCATGAACTGCAATCCACCATTTTGCTAGTAATATTTGATCTTATTCTTCCTGGAAACATACCATGTTATATAACCAAATATAAACATAATCAACATACCTTAGTGAAGTTCAAGGGAGGCTATCTCATCTGCAAAATTAGTCCATATTAGCACAATACATGTATATACATAATCATATCAGTATACTAACATCATCTCAATCATCATCCAATTACCATGAATGATGTCACAAACTGTAACACCGACTGATACATATTAATCATAGCCACTATAATGCATGCATAAAAACAACCATAACAATGCAAGCATAAAAACCATATAAACACTGACATGCATGCATGACACACACATTCTTCACATTCATTCCAAGTATTGAACCATGCTTTGATACCACTCTGTGGTATCAAATAACACCCAAAGAGAACGAAACCTGCTTTATACCACCATGTAACCACCCCTTCCCACATTTACCCAATTTCACCAACTTGCCTGGGTATGTTACCCTCCACAATGTCTCAGGCTGAGAGGAGATCAATGGAGGTAACCATGGACCAAGCTTTCAGTTTGGTAGCTAGCCCTACCAAACCCGAGAGCGCTCTTTCTATGATCACATCCATTGATTTGACTGGGAAAAGGAATATATTTTAGGCTAGGTATGATAGGCTCAGGTAGGGTTTGAAAGCTTTAGGGTTTTGATGATGGATAAGGGAGAAAAGCCAGGTAGCTAGGTCAGAGGATCAAAGGGTTACAACAACAAAGATATGAAGGAGCAAGGTAGCAATACTTTTGTGATGGATCTTAGGGTTTGTCAGTGTAGTATGGTGTTCAGAAGAAGCTAAAGGTCTTAATGAGCATGAAACATGAATTCATTAAGCAAGAAAGAAAGTAACACATAATGATTTTTCCATCAAAATAGAGCTTTATGCAAAGAATTCTGTTTATAAACTGTAAGGAAAACTATTGAAGAATTGATAAATGGAAAGAGAAGATGAATATATTTCATATAAAGTGATAATAGAGAAAAAACAACATCACACACTTATTGCACATGAATTCCTAGACAATAGCTGCAAACTGTATCCTTTGATTTCCATAAAATGTCCAAGTACAAGCTACAATAGTCCTGTCCTCTCAAGTCCAACCTGTTCTATGACTGAGAAAATGATACATAAAGACCAAAAAAACATCTCTCCACTCTCAGGGGTCGAATCCATGACTCTAGGAACTTCTCCATGAGGTGTTCTAACCAAACCCTATTCTCTAGGGAAGTTAAAAACAACTTCTTTAATTAACTTTGACTCCAACCACTCTCATAAATGAGGTCAAATTTACATCAAAACCACATACAAAGACTAATCACCTACTATTACATCATATTTACACTAGGATTACTCAATTACATCATTTACATAAGTGACAAAGTCAAACTAGGTCGAACTACTGAAGAAAATAGTCTCCTGGAAAAGCACAACATGGGCTGCAAAAAGTGCAATGTGAAATTGCAGGCCACTTTTGGAGGCCTTCCTGAACTCCAAATTGAGATCATGATAGCTCATTGGAAATATCTTTCTGTCTTATACACAATGGAGTCCTCAAGAATTGAAAAATACCAAGTATAGCCCCTCAAAAATCAATTCTCCCAAGACTGGTCAAAAAGTGTAGCGTGGCCTCCAAAAACAGGGTAGAAAGGTGTTTTTTAGGTGTTTTTTGGGCATTTTCTCCCTGTAAAAACTGATGACTGAGGAAACCAAGTGTCCAAAGCTGATGTAGAAGTCAAATTATATCCAACCATGTAAATTTTTTCCCATTGGAACTCTCCAGAAAAAGCGTAGCATGGCCCACGCTATGCTTTTTGCAGGTTGACTGTGCCAAAACTTGCAAAAATTCTCAAAAAACAAAATTTCTTCCAAAATTATTCAAAATTGATATGTAAGGCCACCAAGTGATATGCTATGCTATAAGGGATGCATCAACAAGAAAATCTATTTTTTCTTTCCCTCTTTGTTTGATTAGTGTTTCATTTAGCCTTGCTTTCATTTGCTTGACTTTGACCTTCAGAATCATGTTCCTTGTGTAATAATGGGCAGCCATGTGTTTCTGAAGCCTCTTGTCCCTGTTTGCCTTCTTGAGAAGCTTTTCTAAATGATCATTGACTTTTCCCAACCAATATTCTTTGTCTTCATTGATTTCCCTGTCAATAAGCTCATTCATCATTATCTGCTTCCTTTGTTGCTGAGGTGCCTTCTTAAGGCCTTCTATCTTTGGTTTTTGTTTTGCTACTTTCCCTTGATGTTCCTATACCTCTGTAACTGATTTATCTTTAGTATCCTTTTGTGATTTCATGATATTTTTCTCTTGAAGCATTCTTTCAACCTTTAGCTGCATGTTTTCCTACTGCAGACATGCTATCAAATCATTTGTCTCTGTCAATTCGTCCTCCAACTTTTTGAGTTCATTCTCCTTGTTCACCATAGGCTGCTCAACTATCCTAGGGTCCTCATTGACCTTTAAAGTAGTCTCATGATGCAAAGGTGATCCTTGTTGTGCTGATGTAGAAGGCTTGGCCCCTTCCACAACCTGTGGAGCAAACACAAGCTTATTTCCTCTCTGATAAGTTTTAACCACTTTATCCTCACCTTTCTTATTTTTCATTGCAGACCTACTTGATGAGCCAATTTCTGTTTGAGTAGGGGTGCTGAGGATGAAGTAGGTCTAGTAGGCTGGTTGGAAGAAGGAAAAAAGACCTCTTCTCCAATGAATGTCTCCCAGTCAATGTTTAGCTGCTTAAGATGATGAAGGACAATAATCTTGATGAGGGAGTGATGAAAGAGGCTATTTTGTTGTAGCTCACTTTTCCTATGTTGCACTTTGTATGACATATTTTCTATGCTCCTATAAAGATAGTAGGGTATGTTGAGTAGTTTTACCCTAGTGAAATGCATAAGAAATCTTATGTGATAGCCATAGAGTCTAGAGAATCTCCCTTCACAAGTGAAATATTTCATTATGATCTTCATCAAAGGTGCAAACTTGTCAAGGAGCTAGCCAAAAGGAAATATCCTCTTGATGTTATCTTTGTATGGAGCTTTGAGGTAGGGTTGATATAGTTGAGCATCTAATTCTTGAGTCTTGAATCACTTTTCACAAATGTTGGCTATCCCAATAGCTGCTGCTATGATATCAGTTGAGATAGATAATGTGACATTTGAAATTGTGACTTTATCCTTTCTAAGGTTTGTGACAAACAACCTGGTCAATTCAGCATGGTATTGAACATTTTGCACCAACTCACAAAACTCATGACACCCTACATATTGAAAACATTGTTTGGCAAGTGGCGAAGACATCAACTCCTGAGTATTTAGAGGTTCATGCCTTGACACCTTTCCACCCTTGTTATAAGTTTTCTTCTCCTCCTCCACAACAAACTGTGAATACAAACCTTAATGGGAAAAACAGGGGAAGGTAAAAAGGAAATAGGATGATGGGGTTAGGGAGGGAAATTTAGTGTGGAAAAATTTAGGGAGATAAGGAAAGGTGCGAGGTAGTTTTAGGAGGTGATAGGGAGTGAAATGAGTGAGGGAGATAGGCTGTAGAATTTACACACAAGCTCAAGGTATTAGGTTGCTAGAAACGCAACATAGGGGTAAGGTTTGGTTTTAGGGACTTAAGGAATATGAGTGTGGGGTATTAGGGCCTTTAGGGAGTAGATATGAGTGTGTAAAAGGGCAGGGAGATGAAAATGAGAGGGAATCAGGGGTTTTAGGGTTTAGAAACTAGGAATGAACAGTACTATAGAAAAGCATAGCATAGGAGCAAATGATAAGTTTCCACACCATAAGATTTGATAAACTGAGTGAAAGATAGTGTGAGAGGCTTAAAATTACTTGTTTGACCCTTGTGAAAGATTGTGCTGAGCTTGGAGACCTTCTACAACCACTTAGAAACTCTTTACCACAAAGCATAGCACCACTGCAAAAAGCGCAGCGTCTAAAGGAAAAGCACAGCGAAAGAAGAAAAAGTGCAGCGACTGGGGGAAAAAACTGTTTTTTGAAAATGTATGGCCCTAAAATTGTGAGGAAATGATGGATGATGGATGAGAGCTCCCTTGACAATGTGATGAATGAGAGGAATTAGAGAAAAATTGTCTTTTGTAGCTTTGAGAAGTGACTTGCTTTGATTATAGTGGGGTGGCCCACCATATACTTTTCTTGTTGTTGATTTGAAAATCATGTACTTGTGAACCTTTTGAATACAACTTGAGATTATTTAAAACTTATTACAAAATATTCTTTTGAAATGAAACCTTTTTGAACCATTTTTGTATCACCATTCCTTTACATGCAAATTTATGAATGGAATGAGAAATTCAATGACTGAAACCCTAATGACCTAATAGATGATAGTGAACTGGATGAAGACCATGATAATGAGACTGAGATGACGATAAAACTTTTCAGAGATGGTACATCCAAATGTATGATGACAGTGCAAAACATGGCAATTTCTAAAGGAGTAATTGACAACCTAGACACACTAACTAGTGACTAAAGTTTTTGAATGGAAGACCTAGTGAAATGATAAAAACTTGACCTTAAACCCTAATGGACATTTTGAAAGAGAACATTTGATCACTAGTGGCGGGAAAAATTGACTGACACTAACATAGTAAACATGAGACAAAGAGATACAATGACATGACCTAACCTCTTAGCTTCATTAAGGAAGTCGAGTCAACAAACTGACACCTTCCTAACCTTCCTAAGGATCTACAGGACCCCCAAGAGATAAACAACCACTCCAGGTGCCTAAACCCTGAGTTAGACTTATTTTTCACGAAGTTAGGCTCCCATATGCATGCACAATGAGACAAGCTAGTGGACATGACCCTCCAGTCGCATGCATAACACTGCCTCCTTGCAACTGCAACCCAAATTTACCAGTTCTGAGTGTGAATTTCTCGAATATGAGCCAAATTTTTAGGGCTACTCCCTAGTACACAACCCAAAACTTGATGAGACTTTCCAGAACAATAAATGACACAATGAAAAATTCTCTAACGCAAAACTCAATCAAGGAATTGACCTAACCAGGCCTAACCATGATAATAATTTCGTCAAACATATTGAGAACATGTAATCTACAGGTCATGAATGCATATGTGAACATAGGGGTCTGATACTTATTTGAGAATCATCAAGAAAGCCTAATTCCCTCTCATAATAACTGCAATAACATATATTAGCTCATGCATTCAATAACCATTCATCAACAAATCAAAACATGTCAAGATCCACATCTAAAACCTGTTATAAAACAATGCTTATAACCAACATATAACCATGATAGAACAACCACTAAGACACATAATAACAGGTCAACCAAGTCAAAGACTTCCATGTACCACTCAACTATATATTGGGTTGAACCAATTTTTTTCAGCCAATCACCCTCGTGCCATATTCCAAGAAATAATGTGGGATTGAAGACAAAAACAACTAGGGCTTCCTAGAGATTAAACCATCTCCACCCTTAGGATTTACCGCAATCTTGCCAAAACTGATCAAGGGATTCCTAGGCCCAAGTAAGCACATAAACAACCAAGCTTTACCTCATCTCGCTAAAATAGGTCAAAGGATCACTAGGACCTAAACAAACACATAAACAACCAGGATTTATGGAAATCCTGCCAAAATCGGTCAAGGGATCACTACACTCTAAAAAAGCTTGGATGCCTCCAAATTTATTCACCAATAACTTGAGGAATTTTCATGTCTCCACCCTTAGGATTTATTGCAAGCTCGCTAAAGCTAGTCAAGGGATTCTTAGGCCCTTGGGAATTTTATTGGGACCACCTCACTTAGTTCCAAAACCATATGACAATCCGAAGATAAACCAAATAAAAGAATCCCATCACACCATGGCTATCAGAAATGGCAACCAAAGGCTCAAAACCACAGTCATGCCTATCAAAACACATGCTAATGAATGAAAAATAACCAAATACATACATGCATGCACCATGCATTCATCTACCAGCTAGGAAATCACACATGCAACCTGTTACTTGCAATTATTCCCACGGAAGCTTCTTGATCCAACTTTTCCTTGCTTGTCCCTTGATTTCCTTGTCCTTCCTTTGATTTCTTTCCTCAATGTAGAGTGCTCCATGAATTCTCTAAGTTTGCAATAGTGTGAGAGAATAAAGAGAGAGCTCAAAGATAAAATTAACAAATATTAAACTGAAAAAAAAAAACTGTGAACCGATTCTCATAATCCTTTTCATCATTGAGGCTTATTTTTTCTCCAATTTCTAGTATTTTTCCTTCAATTTTCCTCTCATGCAAACCTGCAACCTTTCATCTCCCTTTTCTCCTATTTTCCTTCATTTTCATAAATAAATGCCAATATGATCTGAAATTGATCTAATACAATTAATAAGGTATTACGACTTATGTGCATGGATGTGCCCATATTATTTTGTGCAACAGGTTGATAAGATTGCAGAATACACAGGCAATGAAGCAGTAAAAGAAAACATAATAGGCAACACATATAAACACAACAAGTTTAATAAGGAGTTCACCCAATACTCCTGGGCTATGTCTCCTGGTCCAACCTTCAGTGGTGGCCTCTCTATTATGTCTTTCACAATCTGGTGAACTTGGAGAAGCTGTAGTAATCATAGAAAGGTTTGGTGTTCTTTCAGAGGTAAGCTCAGATTGAATGGAGTTCTGCAAATGTCTGTCAAGGTGTGAAGTAACAACTTCAATCTGCAAATTTTCAATGAATATTGGATCTTGAACTGTGTGGGTTAACCCAGATTCTAAAAAGGTCACAAATAAAGAGTTTTCAAAATACTCATCAAAAGGCTTGTCCTCAAGGTAGATCCACTTCACAGGACAGGATCTTGATCTGCATAGAGTCCGAGAACTAGCAGAATTTTCTTGGCTCTCTTGTCTTCTAAGAATCCTAGGAATCAGATTAGGATTTTCAAACACAGGTGGGGGATTTGGATCCAGATTCGATTTGGTGTAATGAATCTTTTTTGAATCCAGGTTTCTGGGTGTGTTTTTTGGTTTTTTCTTGAAATGGGTTTGACAATACAACTTTAACAGTCTCTTCTAAGAAGTTTAAGATGTGGGAATTTTGAACTTCCTTAAAACTTTTTTGAAAAGAGGAACTGATCAAGTATTTGAAACCAATTGTCTAATCTATAAGCTAGACCGGAGATAGAGTGAAGTAGCATTCATTTACTTTTGCAATTGCAAAACAAAAGCATTTCAAAGGCTGCCTAGCTAACTTCAGGCTCCATCTGTAGCTTATACAGAAAACAATAGTAACAAACAAATTATTCAAGTCCCCAGTGGAGTCGCCATTGATGTTATCACTCAGGTTTTCCTAAAAGTTGTAAGAAAGGGGAAGGCGGCTGAGGTAACCACTAACTAATCTTTTAGATATAGAATCTAGTCAATCTATATCCAGAGAGGGCTCTCTCTTTATGATTTAGCTTTGTTTTTAAAGGTATTAGGCTAGTTATGAAGTTCTGGAGTTTTGTTTGAGTTTGGGTGGTGAGATTCAATAGAGCATAGAGGTAAAATAGAGTAGTTCAGTCCATTGGGCTAATGGAGTCAAAGAAGATGGCTTTCTGGATTGGGTTTCTTAACAGAGGATGGTTTCACAGAGCAAGGGGTCAAAACAGGTCGAAGAGTATCAGAGCAGTTAAAGAGTATCAGTAAGAATAGGGTAGCCAGCACAGAGTTACTGAAGAGGACAGCTGCCATCTAAATCCTAGGGCCTGCCTCCAACACATTCAACAAAGACAGGACCATCACAACATCAGTTTATCTTTTTCCTATTTTCAAGACTAGCTGTTTCTATTTTCTTATGAGCTATTTTTAGTCATCCTAGATATTATCTCACTTTGTTATGAAATATTTGTTTTACAATTTTGAGCATAAATACCCCCTCCATTGGAGTATTGAGGTGGATTCCTAGACTTTGCTGTAATATTGATTTTTTGGAATAAAGAGTTGTTGGAATCAACTGTTGCATGGCTTACTGGATGGAGAATTGAAGCAGAGGACTTGTTACAGAATTCTTGAATCAACCACTGGATCAATAAGTCCTCTATATCTTGTGTTTTAAAGTTTTCTTTAGTTTATTATATCATCTGTGTTTCACAATCTGAATGATAAAGAAAAGATTTAATTTCAGAATATGCTTGATTGCACTCTGTTTTCAGTCATTATTGTTCTCTGTGTTTTCTTCAGAATTAGGATAAGCAGTGAAATCTTAATTGCCCCTGTTTCCTAATTATTTCATGTTGATTATTTGCTAAAGAATAGTTAACTGCTCCTTATTAGTAATCATCCAATTTCCCTCTTTAAATAGGCTGAAGGATTCTCAACTGCCCTTCACCCCATTTGACCCCATTCCATCTGTTTCGAGTCTTTATTTGCTCCCTGTTTGACCACCTTTCTCTGTGAAACCATCCTCTATTAAGAAACCCAATCCAGAAAGCCATCTTCTTTGACTCCATTAGCCCAATGGACTGAACTACTCTATTTTACCTCTCTGCTCTATTGAATCTCACCATCCAAGCTCAAACAAAACTCCAGAACTTCATAACTAGCATAATACCTTTAAAAACAAAGCTAAATCATAAAGAGAGAGCCCTCTTTGGATACAGATTGGCTAGATTCTGCATCTAAAAGATTGGTTAGTGGTTACCTCGACCTCCTTCCCCTTTCTTACAACTTTTGGGAAAACCTGAGTGATAACACCGGTTTTGTGGAATCCCACACTGACGGAACCGAAACAATATTTTCTGCGTTTTATAATTATTTTGGGTTTGGGTGCTCGGGGCTTCTCTTCACTGAGAGGTTTGCCCTGCGATACTACCTCCACTGCTTAAATTCGTCCTCGCATTCGCTGGTTGGTGTCAGCGCACGTTACCATGGTTCACTACTCTGCGTGCTAGATCGACGACCCTCGTTGATCCGCGTTGATCGCCATTGCAACTGTCTGAGGATTCCCTCCGATAGCTTTATCTTTATAAGACTTTGAATCTTTGGCATGATTTTTAAAGAGTTCATGAAAACTCAGAGAGTGTTCTAGGATCCATTTGGATCACGCCTTCCCAATTAAAAAGCTTTTGGACCACCAAAAGTTGGTTTTTAAGCATCAATCAAGTGAGGATATAGATTCCTCGCTTGCCCAATTTCTATCCATCTTGCACTGCTTGGTTTTGAACCTTTGAGTCCAACCCTGAGGTACTCAACATCCCCTCTATGCGTAGTTCTCACCTTCTTGTCCAGAACTGTATCTTCCTCCAATTCATTGAGATATTTAGGAAACAGATCATCAATAGAAGGCAACTGACTCTGCTCTTCAGGATATTCAATCAATGAAGGTTCAAATAGTCTTAAGCTTTCTACATTAACTACTGAATAGATGTGCATGTAACCTAGAAAATCAAGGTGAAAAGCATTCTCACCAATTTTCTCAAGTATCTTGAAAGGTGCATGCCTTATTGGCTTCAGCTTGTTACCTTCACCTTGCATTCTGTCTTTGCTGATGTACAACTAGACTTGATCACCAACTTGGAAACTATGCTCAATCCGATGCTTATCATGCCTTGCCTTGTACTTGGCTTGGCTCTTTTCCAGCTATTCTTGCACTGCCTGGTGAATTTCTTGGATTTGTTCAATGAACTTGGTTGCTTTGTCCACAACGCTGTGTCCATCCACTGTTATGTCTTTACTAAAGACAAAATCCAAGGGATACCTTGGTATGAAACCAAAACAGGTCTCAAAATGAGATCTCTGTGTAGAAGAATGTTTAGCATGGTTGTAAGCATGTTGCACATAACATAAATGTTCATCCCAAGACTTGGGATGCTTGTTGAAATAACCCATGAGCAACTAGATCACTATCCTGTTGACCACCTCTGTTTGGCCATCCATTTGTGGATGAAAAGCCGTGCTTTTCTTCAGTCTGGTGTCCATCAATTCCCACAGAGTCGACCAAAGTTTCCCAACAAATTAGGTATCTCGATTAGATATAATGGAAGTGGGTAATCCAAAATGAACCCATACATGCTGAAAGAATAACTTTGTTGTTTGTTCAGCTATAATCTATTTGTTACGAACCTATTCATAATAACATATAAATAGTCATGACTTTTTCTAGATTTAGGCAGTCCCCCAACAAAGTCCATGGAAACACTTTCCCAAGGATGAGAAGGAACTAGTAGTGGAGTGTACAAGCCTAGTTTTCTATTGCTAGGCTTGCTTTTAGCACGCATGGTACATCCTCTCACATATCTAGAAACTGTTTCATTCATTTTTGGCCAATAACAAAATCTTTGCAGCTGTGCAACTGTTTTACTTACACCAAAATGGCCTGATATTAGGGAAGTATGTGCCTCCCTAATTATGTTAATTCTCTCTATTTTTGGGATGCATAGCTTTCCCAAATGATATAAGAGTCGGTCCTTGATATAGTAATTCAATTCTTCTACCTTTTTTGCCATTACTTAAAGCTGCATATACATCTTTAAAGTCTATATCTTGAGCATATTGTTCAAAGTAGCATTCATGTATTACTGAGTTATGCTTAAGTATAGTAGATGCATTTATGATTGGTCCGGACAACATATATGCAACTTTATTGTGTATGCCATTTTTATATTTGATGACACGATGAAACTATTGTAGAAAACCCATCCACCTATAGTGTCTTGATTGCTACAACTTAGTTTGTGAGTGTAAATATTGAAGTGGTTGATGATCAGTATGTATAACCGTCTCTTTCCCATTAGATAATGTTTCCACTTTTTCACACTCTGTACTAATGCATACAATTCTTTATCATATGTGGGATAATTAACTATTGCAAAATTAAATGTCTCAGAATGATAACATATGGGTTTACCGTGCTACATCAACACTGCTCCCATGGCATAGTCACTGGCATCCATTTCAATCTCAAAGGGTCTTTGAAGATTAGGCAGTGCTAGTACTGGTACTGTACTAATCTTTCCTTTTAAGGTGTCGAAGGCTTTCTGCTGTTTGCCTCCCCACTGAAACACCTTGTTCAATCTTGTTAAAGCATGTAAGGGAGTTGCAATTAAGGAAAAGTTAGCAATAAACTTTCTCCAATACTGTGCTGCTCCTAGGAAGCTTCTAACTTCTATAGTAGATTTGGGTTTAGGCCAGTTTACAATGACTGCAACCTTAGAGGGATCTATCTTCAATTCACCACCCCCTACAATATGACCCAAATAATTCAGAGATGTTTTGCCAAATTCACATTTTGATAGCTTAACATAAATATTTTCTCTTTTCAAAACATCTAGAGTTTGCTTTACATCCTTCAAATGTTCTTCCCATGTTTTACTAAATACAAGAATGTCATCTAGATATACAATGACAAAATCATCAATAAAAGGCCTGAGTACATCATTCATTATTCTCATGAAAGTAGTAGGAGCATTAGTTAAGCCAAAAGGCATAACTAAGCACTCATACAGTCCCTGCTTTGTTTTGAAAGCAGTCTTCCATGCATCTTGCTCTGCAACTCTGACCTGATGGTAGCCTCTATGAAAGTCCAACTTGGAAAAAACAACTTCTTTCAACTGATCTAATAGATCATCTATGCGAGGAAGGGGATAATGATTTTTGATCGTTATCTTATGCTCGGTAATCAATTCACATTCTCCATGAGCCATATTTCTTTTTCACCAAGACAATTGGAGACCCACATAGTGATGTGCTAGGTCTTATGAACCCTTTCTCGAGCAGCTCCTGTACCCGCTTCTTGATTTCTGCATTCTCTAAAGCGGACAACCTATACATTCCGACGTTAGGCAATGGAGCATCTTGTTGCAAATTAATATCATGTACTATTTCCTTTTTGGGTGGCAGACATTTCGGTTCTTGAAATAGCATATCATATTCTGAAACAATTTTTTCTAAATCAACTTGTTGTTTAGCATCACAACCTTCAAATACATTGGTTTTATCAAGTTTCTTTTCCTTTACAACCATCACTAAAAATTGTTTGCATGAATTTACAATTCTTTTAATCTGACCTGAGTTTATGAGAGTGTAATTATTCTTGAGTTTATGAGCTCTTATAATATATTTGATTCCATCTTTAATGAGTTGATACTTGTTCAGCTCTATAGAAAATGGCTTTTCTATCATACAAGTAAGGACTTCCTAAAACAATTCCACATATATCCAAGGGAACGATATCTAACTCAACCTCATCTACAAATGCTGACCCAAAAGAAAACCTAAGTTTACATTGTCTAGTCACTTGTAGCTTTGCTTTATCACATACCCAACCCAATGAATATGGCTTCTTGTGAGGTGTGGTTAGTAATCCCAACTTCTTTACAATTGCTTCATAAATTAAGCTTACTTGTGAGCCACTATCGAACAAAGTATCAATCTTTTGATGCTTGGAAATAACTCTAATATGAAAAAGCTCATGTCTTTTCCTCTCATTTTCTTCATTATCAGTAGATTGTGCAAAATTACTAGTAGATGCTTAAGAATTTTTACCTTTTATACCTGTGGCTCTGATTGTGGTTTCATCCCCTGAGTCTAACCCCAAATCCTTCTGAATAGCTGCAATAGTCTTCTTCTTTTTTCCACCAAACTTATTGGGTTTCAACTCCGGATGAAAAATCCAATAGTGTTCATTATCATGCCCATCCTTCTTACAATGAGTGCACGAAGGTTTGGTCTTCTGTACTGCATTTACCTTCCTCTCTTTCCATTTCTGCTTTCTCTTTTCCTTGTTCTTGCTTGTAGTGGGTTTTGATGATCCCCCAATCTCTGGGTTCACATTCTTGCCTCTAGCCTCTAGATGTGTAGCCTGAACAGATACCTCATCTGTGCTAGTAGGATTAAACATGAGAATGGTGTGCTTTAAATAGCTGTGTAGACCACCTATATACTTCAGCAAAGTTTCAGGTGAGTCTAAAGAAATGCTTAGAATCAAAGCTCTTTTTTTGAATTCTTGGGTGTAGCTTTGTACACTTTGCCCTTTTAATTGGTGAAGATTTTGCCATCTCATCATAGCTTGCTACATATAAGCTAGTGGATAGAATTTTTTTTTAATGACAGAAACAAACTTATTCCAGGCAGAAAGAATTTTACCATGCTTCTTCAAATCAGCTTGTGTCCTACCTTCCCACCATACTAGGGTAGTTCCCCTAAGGCGTAGGCTAGCTAGCTGAATCTTTCTCCTTTCCGAATCGATGTTCTACACTCTGCAATATACATCAATCTATTTAATCCAGTTATCTAGCTTTTCTGCATTTAATTCTCCGTCATAAACTGGCAAATCAAACTTCACATCTAATTTAATCAAAGAAGGTTTCTTCTTTTTCTTTTCAGGGCTTTCTTTATGTGAAGAAGAAGATGATGATGATGATGAAGGTGATGATGGGGGAGATGGTGGAGAGGGCTTTTCTTCTTTTTCTTTGCCTTCTGGGTGGGCAACTAGAAGAACTTCTTCTACTCCTTTATCTTGTTTGGAGGTTGATGAATCTTCACCTCTACATTTCTTAAATTCTCTATACATTTCGTCTACCATGGCTCTCATGGTCATGAAACTGTCCATGAACTGGGATTCTGATTCCAAGGGAATTTCTTCTTCCATTTTCCTACTACGATAGACTCTTTGGCTTAGCTTCAACCAACTCTCCTTCTCCTAATTTGAGCCTTGTCCTAGTTAGCATTCAACAAAAAAAATCCAGCACAAGCTCGCCTAACCTTAGCAACCTAGAGCTCTGATACCACTTGATTTGAAATTGATCTAATACAATTAATAAGGTATTACAGACTTATGTGCATGGATGTGCCCATGTTATTTTGTGCAACGGATTGATAAGATTGCGAAATACACAGGCAATGAAGAAGTAAAAGAAAACATAATAGGAAACACATATAAACACAACAAGTTTAATAATGAGTTCACCCAATACTCCTGGGCTACGTCTCCTGGTCCAGCCTTTAGCGGTGGCCTCTTTATTATGTCTTCATAGTAGAGTTTTTTTACAATAGTGAGCTCAATTTGAGTCTCACACAATAGATACAAATCAGTAAAACTGTACTTGAATCCCCTAGTCTCTTTTGAGTACATAGACTCTCCTCACTGACTCTCAGTCTCTGTTGATTACAATAGTATGAGCCCAATCTGAGACTCAATACATGACAGGTGTATAGAGGAGTTCGATTGAACCTCTCAAGCCTTCTTTGGAGTACACAGACTCTCTGACTCTCTCTGTCTCTGTCTTAACTCTGACTCAGCGCTACCTATTTTTTTCTTCAAGTCAGCTCCTAACTTGCTTCTTCTCTCTTCTTTCGGCTTACTGCCTACTGCTTACTTCTCTCTCTATCAGTTTGTGGATTTAAAGCCAATCTACTTCTTGACTGTTCGTTTCCGCTTGCCGACTTTCCAGTTCCCTTGCCTCTGTCCATTTGAATCCCTCTGTCCTACATAATCAGTTACTATATAACGCATCACGTGGATGTGGCCACCTATTTCATAATGGATGAGTGTCAGTTCTCTTGGACATATTTGAAACGACCGATTTTTTCGTTACTCCAAGAATACCCGCGAGACACGACCTTCTGCCAACGGATTGTCCATATTGGACTTCAAAATCCTATGTGATCTTGCTTTATAATCTTGTCAAATCCGGTCATTCATCGGAACACATCTCTACCGTTGACCTAGGGGCCCCAGATCCTACGGTTGTCATTCATATCAGGCAGTTGAGTAGCATGGTGTTTACCCGTCCGATGTGAGCGGTTTTCTCTCTCTTCTACTGGAACACGTGGCAATCGTTGTATGGCATTGGGCAGAACTCGATTGAAACCGCTTACTGCTCAAAGCCCGTCCGATATCCTGCCGGTTTTGTGGAATCCTGCTATGACGAAACCGAAACAATATTTTCTGCATTTTATAATTATTTCAGGTCCAGGTGCTCGGGGCTTCTCTTCACTAAGAGGTTTGTCGCTAATCACATATTAGAAACTACCTCTGCTACTTAAATTTGTCCCTACATTTGCTGGTTGGTGTCACTGCGCATTACCATGGTCCGCTGCTCTGCGCGCTAGATCGACGACCCTCGTTGATCCGCGCTGATCGCCATTGCAACTGTCTGAGGATTCCCTCCGATAGCTTGATCTTTATAAGACTTTGAATCTTTGGCATGATTTTTAAAGAGTTCATGAAAACTTAGAGAGTGCTCTAGGATCCATTTGGATAACAATAAATGCCCTTTTTCCTTTTCAAAGACTTTTTCAATTTCATTTTGCCATAATAAACCAAAATGAACAACCACTTGGATGTTTTTCCCAACATTCGGCTTGGAATATGTGTCCTATGACCTTGGTCTTATTTTTCCTTTATTAACTTTATTACACAAACCTTTAACTTGGGGCTATTACAGACCATATAGAAATTGAAACTAGACTTATATATTAATGGACCAGACTTCGATACCATAAGGGAAGGGCATTGAATTAATCCTTAGAATGTAGATCATCTTATGAATTACTATGTGTAATAAATGAATATTATTTATGAACTGAATAAGCAATCATATCATACCAAAGTTACTTATCACAAAGTGTAACAAATTATACTCCCACTTAGGTATCAATATTATATTAATATTAAGTGAGAGAGAAAAGGGCCTCGGCTACAGTGGAAAGAATGAGAGTATCAATCCTAATATATCAAATCATTTCTCATGATTTCTAGAGTATATAACTTACCCTAGTTCCAATTGTGACAACCCCTGTCTAATTCCCTTATTGTAAACATTTTTTTTAAATGATTTTGCTGCAATTAAAATTACTGAGAATTGGGACATGGATTTCAGAGCTTGGGGAGGGAATTTTCTTGGGAAAATGGAGGAACCTTGGTTATGTTAATAACCATGAAATGCTGTCAACATACATTTTTTCCCTTAGAAAAAAAATGTAACTTTATTTCACAAGGGAAAAAAAATTACATTTTGCATATACTTAGAACATTCATAAAAATTAGCTAGAATGGTGCTAAAAAGAAGCATTAATTTAAAAAGAAACTAAATAATACAATGGAGAAAATCAAGTAATGTAGAAATCACTTATCTTCCCTTTCTTTCCTTTCTCTTTTCGGAATTGTTTTCATTCCCCAGGATTCATTTCAACTGGTATCATATCCAAATCACTCATATATGTCTCTAGGGGGTGTTCGTTATACAAATTTGAGCTTTTTGAGACATGGAAACATTTTATGCCCACCTATCCATTCTCCTTATGTGTCCCTTTTAAGTGTGTTTTGATTCATGTATTTTTACTTTGTCTACCCCATTCTTAAAATGGGTAGCATTGACATGTGCCATAACGTCCCCTTCCACTTGATTTCCATGTTGAACCTGTGCATCTACTTCGGCTTGTACTAGTTTCTATCCATGATTTATTCTTCCTCTTCATATGATAGGGGTGGATACAAAAACTGCCATCATTTTTGTTTATAAGCCCACCTATTTTTCTTTTTTGGATTATTTTTTGTCTGTGTAGAAGAATTCCACCAGTGTCCTGTTTGGAAGCATGTTTGACACATGAAAGTCATATTTTCATAATCTAATACTTGAGTCCAATGGAAATTTTTGTGTTTCATTTTAATATGGCTAGGGAGACCTTTACTAAGGTCTATCTCTACACAGATTCTAACAAAAGTAAACATACCTTTCTATGTTCTTTCATAGTCCGTCTTTTTGAAATTTCCAAGAGTATTTCCAATGTCCTCTAGGACCTTATGATGTCAAAAAGGTAAGGGGAGATTTTGAAGTCTCACCATATCATAATTGTAGAGACCACCATAGTTGTAGCATCAAATTCTGGGAACCATGGCGAAATGAAGAGCCCGTTATTACCCCAAAACCAAGGCCCTTCATTCAGAAAAAACTCCATTCCTTTTTGTGTATCAAGTTGAACAATGAAAAAGCCTTTAAAATATAAATAGATATCACATTTTATCATCCAAAGGGAAAAACCCATTGGTGTAATGCTTTTGGTTTGGACCAAAAACCATTAAACCTACAAATAACAAACTTAGGTTGAAGGGATGAAAAGAGAGAGTTTACCTCTGAAATATTTACTTCCATGACTGTTACTTGTTCCATTTGTTCAAATATGTAGGGTATAGGATTGTTTTGGATCCGTGGTCCTGGAATGTTTTGGGGTTTTTCAGAAGAAAGGGGAAACATTCCTTTCACTGCATCCTTATAGGAAACTGACACATTATGAATCCTGGAGCTCCCCCACATAACCTCAAGTTTAGAACTATGATTGAATTCCTAATAATACCATAGTATTTGATCTATGAGTAGTCCTCTAGTAACTTCCTTTCATATATCAAACTTTGAAGCTCTGTAGGTATGCTACACTTTTTCTCTATATTCTGTTTTAGAGTATTGACATAGTCTTGGTTTCTTGTCTAAAACATGGATGTCTTCTCATTCACATTTTTTATAAATATTTGAAAGGAAAACATATCTCCCCCATTGTGAGGAAAGAAATGCTTCACACATATAGGGTGGATGGCCTATTTTTGAGGAAGAAAATCCTTTTATGAATATAAAACCAAGCCACCATCGAGCCCGATACACCTAAAGCATGGATATATTAGGTAATAATACTTTGTTTTGATCTTGCTATTAGATCCAAAGTTCTAATCCAAAAGAGGGAGAAATTTCTAGTTAGATTTTTAAGGGATATTTTTCATCCATTGACTGTTCATCATACAAAATAGAGGAATGCATGCGTAAAGAAGAAAAAACCAAAACCATAAATACATTCTCCATCACAAACTGCAAAATACACCAGTCAGAACACTCAACAAAAGCTCATGAAATAACGAATATGAGATCATATGCTTGAAACGATGGCCACCTTGGCCTTGATTGATCCAACATTTTGGAAAAAATATCAGATCAAATGTTTAAAAGTTATTTGTCACTTTGGAGACATGAAAATTACATAAAAAGGGCCTTGATAGAGGGGAGCTTCCTAGGACTGTTACAGATCCATTTGGGCACATCACTACCATCATTCAGATCAGTAGTATTAGGGCTCATCAAACCCTAATTCAATTGCTACATGCCCTAGACAAGTCAACACTTTGAATGCCTCCTTCCCTGACAGTTTCTTGGCTTGAAGCCCTCTAGAAATGCCTCCTTGAGGGACCAATGTAACGTTGGTCAAGGGTAATTGCACTTCAGTGTAGGTAGGCCCATGTCAGGGTGCTTTCTAAAGAACTTAGGCCCACTTTGACCTGCGCTAGGAAAGATTGAGCGAAATCATCATAGGTAATGGGAATATTCTTATCTTTTGGAGCCATCCAGAAGTTTACCACACTTGTCATCTCCTATGACCTCAAAATTGGATAGGGAATGAGTTAAGTAACCTCGTATCCTCTCATCCCTTCCTCCATGGAAACTAACTCTAAGTTTGGAAGGCCATTCAATACCCTCATTTATGACCAAAACACCATCATTTTCCTATAAATTGAGCACTCATCTAAGTGATCAAGGGCTGGAATTTGAGAATATGTAAGGAGATATTGTTGGTGTGAGGTTTGAGATTGTAAGAAAGTATTGTTATGCTACTAGAGTGTTGTTCTTTTGATGTGATGTTGGTTGGAACCCAAGATGGAAGAGTGACAATGGATCAAACTTCATGGTTGTAATTCTTCCTTCTACTTAATAAAGCTATTTACACCTTTTCCCATATTCTTGTCTTCATGTATGATGATTATATGTGTAAATGCTTTCAATTCCATTTGCTTATAGTAGATAGATCTCTTGCTTTGATTGGTTTTTGTCCTCTGTTTATGATTGCAAGTACTTGTCGAGTGAATTAAGTTTGAGAAGGAGTGACGGGAGCCAAACAAAGGAGACAAAGGGAAGCAGAAGATAACAAGTAGGTCCTTTGTCTTATTTATCTCCTATAGAAAAAGGTTAAGTGCTTTAAATCTGTGTTCTAGGTGTATCTATCCACCTAGGGAAATTGTGTTTATCCGTAGATGAAAATTTCCACATAAAAAATTGGCGACCATACTGGGGAACGATCATCATTCCAGGTAGTTTACCTTCTGTTTCTGGGAAAACTAGTGTCATTTTGATCTACTAGCCCTCTAGGATTGGCAGCTATCCTAGAAACAAATAATCAAAGAAATTTGGGATTTCCTCTATGTATGATAGATAAGGGAGAGGCAAAGGAACCAACTTGGATCTTCTGCTTAACTCCTTGCTTGATCTCTCTCCCCCTTGATAGAGCTTGCAACTCCTCTCCTACTTATCCCACTTTAGAGAATACTTGTAGAGACAAAGTAACAAAACACCATCAAAGCGTCTTGATCTATTATATCATAAGCATTGCAGAATCAGAAATAAAATGAACATACAATAGCATTCACAAATAACAATATTCACAAATACATGATTGTATGGAGGAAAACTCAAAGAACTTTATTAAATATGAAGGGAGAATTACAACCCAACTGTCTGATCTAGCATCATCCTCCCAGCATCAAAGCCCTCTTCACCTCATGAAAAGCAAGATCACACCAACAATACAATGCTCTTTATCAACCACAAACTATTAGCACTTCCTTGCAAATTACAAAATTCCAGCCTTTAGATCTCTTAGATGAGGGATCCATTTATAGATGTGTGCAAGGGTGTGAGTCATCTTTGGGTTTTTTATTAGTGTCATTCCACTTGTTGTTTTTGGTTCCACTTGGAGATTTCTTGGATCTCTTACTCATCCCTGGGCGAATTCAGAGAGGGAAGTGTCATAGGAGAAGTTTCTAGAAGATTCCATGAGCATCCACTTAGCAAACTGTCTCAGACATTTGTACATCCTCGCTCATTGCACCCTATAGAAGGCCTCTTCAATATGCATCGCACCTGGTTAGTGTAGCAGTCAGTATGCATCGCACCTTGGCAGTGGAGCAATCATTATGGTCTTGTTTTGGCCAATTCTGAGTGGTTTTTCAGGTGGAACTTCTGGGGAATGATGTAATCAGTTGAACATGATCCTTTAGGGTATGAATTAACACTTTTAAGGGTTAAAGAGCCCTTAGTTTATCGACATATAAGATGGGGTTGCAATGCCCAAATATGTCTATAACAGTTGCCCCCTAAAGCATGAAGTCGTAAATATTTGATGTCGGGTGAAATGCTTTATCATGAGGATCCGAGGTATTCAAACTGGAAGGTGACTTGTATAAGATAAAATACAATACATCATCATCATAATATAATTTTCATGATCTAGTTGAGGCGGGCATTCCCATGCGCAACTTTATAAATTCATTTTCATTTACATAGGATAGATAATCATCTGCAGTTGCAGACTGGTGATTCTTTATATGTGGAGTCATCATCCCTGGCTCAGATGACTATCTGTACAACTTTTGTGTACATTTGATGTCTTTATGTCCCTGAATATATCGCATCCTAGATGGATGAAACTAGATCCGGGGTTTTCAATCTCGTTCAATCTTCGCCAGGTGTACAAGTCGATCCATGTGAAGAGATGTTCTGAAGTTGAACATGGAAAGACATCGCTTGATTACCAGCCAATAATGTGAGCTATTAACAGATGCGAGAGGAATCACTGATAATGATAATGACCCTCAAGGTACTACAATGTAAGTCACATGGTGTGAATATATGATATGATGTCGAACACCACGCAAAATATTTCGGCTGAAGGCCATTGATGTCAACTTGTCGTCGGAAGTGAGAAACTTTCCATTGAGGCATGCAAGATTCAAAGTACTGAAAGGGTTGTTTCTAAGTCAACTTCTTGGATAATGAGCCAATGCGACAAGAAGTGACTCATCGTTGGAGGGCCTTAATGTATCCCACATCTATGACACGAAAAGAAGCAAATGATTTTCTGGAGGTGAAAATGATCTGACGACATAAGGATCAGGAATGGCGGTCATGAAAAATGGAGGGTGAAGGTATTGTAGTGGATGAGGCATTAACTGGATGGTGGTTTCTCAACTGAATGACTTGTCTTGAACATATCGGCGATAGTGAGATGGATTGGTGGCGTTAACCCCAAAATATGGATGGTGTGGAAGACCAATGGTGAAATGACCGGTGAACGGAATAACCCAACCCCACTCAATCAAGGTGATGGAGTGAAAGTGTCATGTTCAAGAGCGACCTGCTACCACAAAATTCTTCAAGTTTTATTCCCTTTTTCCCCAGTCATTGCTGACCAGTACCTCTTTATTTTTGTAACATATGCTTGTTCTATAATTTTCCCTTCGGGCAAACCTGTCGTAATGTTTTAGTGAGCTTAGTGACAGTGAAACTCGTTCTTGTCTAGGGGATAAGTTTGTCACTATTGTCTTAACAAGTTTAATGACAAGGATAACTTGGTCCTTTTCATGTTTAGAGAGTTTGAAAAGGGACGAAAAGGAAACTCCAACAGTTCTTTTTCGTAGCATAAACCCTTAAGTCCGAAAAAGGATAAAATAATACAAAAGGGATGACTTTTCGATCACTTTAGTGAGCCAAAGAGACAAGCGCTCAAACATTTTCGTGAGATAATCCCTTAGGTCTGAAAAATATTAAAATATATAGGAGGGATGGCATTTCGATTACTTTAATGAGCTGGGAAGGCCAATAGCTCGACAATCTTTTCATATTTAACGAGTCTGAAAAGAGTTTAAAGGAGACTCGTTTTTGAGGAACGAGTGGTGTTTAGGGTGGCAAAATGGTTCTGGGTGAGCTTGGAACTTCTTGAAACATGGTGATGTGAAGAGGTTGGCTAACAAGACCACTCATCGCAGCTATTCCTCAAAAAGGTAAATAATCAAGTGGAAGCGTATGATCGGCCAAAAGGATGGAGGTGATGGCAGGAACACAACCAAGGATCAAAAGGCTGATAGCAAGGCAATCACAAAGGTTATTTACCGATGGTGGATTCATTTTTTAACGATCTTGAATCGAGAGAAACTATGCTCAGAGGTAGGTTTATTTTTTAACGAGCTTGAACCATGCGATAACATTGCTCAGGGTGGTAGGTTTATTTTTTAACAAGCTTGAACCATGCGATAACATTGATCAGTTTGTGGTCAAAAAATGTTTAATTCACTGTTTAGCACATCATATTATTTCGTTGGTCATTCAACCTGCTCAATCACTCCATCAAACTGATTAGAAATACATATACGTATGAAAAATGAATTAAAACTAACATTCTACTTGAAGTATGTGAATAGTAAACATAAAAGTAGTTTTACTTTTCATTTTCATCATTCTATTTCAAATTTGGGATTTTTGGAGCTCTGGAGTGGTTTTCCCCCTCAAATTACACCAGTTGATTTCAGGATATCTGGTGGACTATTCTTTGCACCGTCAGGACCAGGTAGGAGCTAACCCTGAGCTATTTAATTTCATTCCATCTTTTTTTGATTCGGAGCATGTTTTTACACATATCTAGGGCCTTGGTGTTTTAAAATCTCGTTCCCCAATCATCGCACCTTTCCAGTATCGAAAGGTGCAATTCATACTGAGTTTCCAACTAGCCAGTTAGTATGCATCCCACCTTGCTCAAAGGCATGGTGTGATGGTGCAGAAGGGCATCTTTATTCAGTGATTTTTCATCAAAATTTTTCCTATTTTTGCTCAAAATCGGATCCTAAGTTATCCTTTGTTTGCATTTCAGATTTTTGTTGGATCAAGATGGTTTTCACATGGCATGAACACGAATATGAAGAGGAGGACATGATTTCTTTACATGACTCGGGCACAGTTGCTGCATTAAGAAACTGTGGCTTGCTGAAGTTCTTCCACATATCCAGCATGAGACAACAAATCATTTTGTTGCAGTATTTTC
Source organism: Pinus tabuliformis (assembly GCA_031772625.1). Taxonomy (NCBI): domain Eukaryota; kingdom Viridiplantae; phylum Streptophyta; class Pinopsida; order Pinales; family Pinaceae; genus Pinus; species Pinus tabuliformis. The sequence continues at coordinate 846,453,421 of CM062810.1, read as the reverse complement.
TCGATGCGTGGGATCTGATTGACTATGTATTCTAGATTAGAGGTAAATCCATTCCATTGATAGTCGAGGATATTTACTTTCTGACGGGGTTGTCGAGGCGATATGCCCCTCTTTCACTTTCAGGATTCGCTCGTGGGGGTGAATCCGTGAAAGATTATATTCGTCAGTTCTGTAGAGATGGAAAGATCAATATACGGGATGTCACTGATCAGCCCCTGAGGACCATTTTATTTACCTTTTCTAGATTGGCTGGTAGCGTGGCTTTGCATTTGGAAAACAGATCTTACATGTAGTACACCCTGGAATGTCTGGAACCGAAGGTGTTCAATTGGTGCGAGGTGATACTTCATGTCATAAAAGAACAACTCTCCAAAGTAAAGAATGGAAGAACCAAGAATTTTGGCTATGGTTCCATATTGAATGCTTTTGCCTTAGAGAGGATTCCACTGATGTAGCCTCAGTATATTTCACTAGGATTGCCAGCACCAGGGGAACCAAAGATGCAGAGATGGGTTGATCTTATGGCCAGACATGCCAGTCAATCATAGATTTCCTTCTCTGATGCCTTTTTCGAGTGGTTCGACTGTCAGGAGATGGTCTTTGCAGAGTATCCATACGTCGGGATGGATTTCCGAGGTGACCTGGATTTGGCGCTACCAGCTGGCGAGCAGTGGAGTGCTATAGGTAAAATTATTCGACCACATCTTTGTTTATCAGTTTTATAATGTTTTTGTGTTTTTAAATGTTACCAAGACTAATCAAACTTGTATGTGTGTGCAGACATTGGACGAGTGCGACCAGTGGTGTGCCCGCAGGCGGTAGATGACGCTCCAGCAGGAGAGGCTATAGGAAGGGCCGTCCTTCGAGATTTGGACATATCAGAGACCCTGGCAGTGCTGCAGGATCAGATCGAGGGCCTCACTCTTAGTATTCAGGATGTTAGGACAGATGAGTTACCCTTGAGGTTACAACATCACACTACTGGTGTGCCGAGTCGATGGACCCGACTCTTGCTCATGATTGCACAGGCGGTGACATGTTATCACCAACATCATTCGTCTAGGATGATTTTCTGCATTCATTTTTGAGTTTCTTGGTCCTACAATCGATTTTGTCTTGGAAACAAAACATTTTGTAAAATCTATAAATAGTTATATATTTTTGATTTTTAGAGTTTTATTTTGGTTAAATTATGCAATCATGATGCAAATTTTATTGTAAAATGTTTTCTTTACAAATGCTGCAAATGTCTATTTAACAAATAATTTGCTAATGAATTAGTTAATGTGTTTAAGTTTCTGGAAATGTGTTGATATTGAATGGAATCAAACTGTCTTTCCAAAATCCCGACTCTTAGGAACATACGATAAATAGCTGGGTTCTGAACAGATTAAACACCAGTAAGTTGTAGGATGACGAGTTGTGAATCTAGCCTGACAACAAGTCAGCGTGTGCCATGTGAAATGGCATCAGAGAGAAGCTCAATCAATGCACTATACTCAGCGATGTTGTTCATTGATCGGCCAATACATATTCCCCTGAAACTTACTAACTTGTTGCTTGGAGAGAAAATGGCCCAAGCTGTAGAAGACAGGTTCCACGTACTACGACTAGCTTCGTCGACATACCCAAAAAATGGTTCGAAAAAGTATGACATCTACAAAAAATGCAAAGTGGATTACCTAACCAAAATGACAACTCTAAAAGAAAACAAAAATTTAACAAAAGCATATATAGAAAGAGCGTTACTGCACTTAATCAAGCATAGTAACGTTTGAGGTACAACCCGTTTCAGGGCTACGACAGTGGAATCCCATCATAATCTACCAGCTCGTAGGCTCCTTTTTTCAATACCCACTTAACAATGTAGGGGCCCATCCATAATGGTTTGAACTTACTTGCTCCCAATTTATTAGAGTCCTGATCATAGAGCAAGACCAGGTCGCCTTCCGAGAAGACATGAGGCTTGACATTTTTGTCAAATTGTGCCTTGACACTTTTCTTATGTGCTTCGTTAGCCAGCATGGCGTCACGACGCGTTTCATCTAGGTGGATTAGTTGCAATAAGCGAGCCTCTTCTTCCAAAGTTTCGGGAAGCAGATCAATTGCGAGCTTGAGGGATGAAATTTCACACTGAATTGGTAAGATAGCTTCCAGACCATACAACAACTGAAAGGGCATAAATCTAGTCGCATTTATTACCGAAGTCCTATATGCCCACAGATCTGAGTATAGCATTAAATGCCAATTCCGTTTGTGGACTCCAATCATTCTCTGCAACATGCACTTAAGGACTTTGTTGATTGCCTCAAACTGTCCATTAGCCTGCGGATAATATGGAGTAGAACTATCGTGGGATAGTCCTAATTTGGCAGTTAATTCAACCATCATGTGATTGAAAAAATGCGATCCATGATCTGTGACTATAGCTTGTGGAACACCAAATCTAGAGGCTACATGATTAAAAAGGAAAAGAGCAGCTGTTTCGCCACTGTTGTTTAATGTAGGCATCGCCTCGGCCCATTTTTTAAAATATTCGATAGCGACTATAATATACCCATGCCCCCCTGCCGAGGTGGTGTTACATGTCATGAAATCTATGCCCCATTTAGCGAATGGCCCAACAACAACTATTGGATGCAGTGGTGCAGGTGGTAATTTGGTTTTGCGATAAAAAATCTGACAAGCATGGCAACTTTTGGCTGCAATTATACAATCTTTGAATATAGTGGGCCAGAAGTAACCAGCTCATAAGATCTTTTGTGCAATAGCATAACCAGATAGATGCCCCCCACATGCACCTGAATGACAGTCATTCAGGACTTTTTCTGCCTCCTCATGCGTGAGTCACCTTTTTAGAACTGTGTCGACACCACGATGGTAAAGTGTATCCCCAACGATCAGGTAATCTTTGGCTTGGTATCGAATACACCGCTGTCCAGAGCGAGAGGTGTTTGGCCTAAAAGTTTGGGTTTGGAGATAGATCAATATATCTCCATACCATGGATTGCTTGACGATATCAGAAACAGAGTCTCATCCATGTGTGATGCTTTAGATGTTAAATCATTGGGCGATGATGGGAGGTCACAAAGTAACTTTGTGAATACGAGAGATTTCTTTGATTTGGATTTGGTGAATTCCAGATCAAACTCTTGCAAAATGGCTATCCATTTGGAATATTTTCCCCCAAGTAATTGACGTGACAGAATGTAGGTCATAGGGTTGCAATCTGACACAATGGTAGTTTTGCGAAAGAGAATATAGTGTCGAAATCTCTGTACTGCTTGAATAGTTGCTAAAGCTAGCTTTTCAACATAAGAGTAATTACTTTCTGTATCATTAAGGTTGCGACTTAAATAATATATAGGATGTTCTATTCCATTATTTTCTTGCACTAAAACCATGGCGATGGTTGTATCTGCAGTGGCGAGATACAGGTTAAAGTCTTTTTGATAGTTAGGAGCATACATTAATGATGCTTTTATCAGGGAACCTTTTAAAGTGTCAAAGGAAGCTTGTGCAACCTGATCCCGGTTGAAGGGTACTTATTTTTTCAAAAGACGCATATAACCTTTAGCGAGTTCGACGTAATGTGGAATGAACCTCCTCAGAAAGTTAGCTTTCCCTTGGAGTTTCTGAATATGAAGCAAATTTGAAGGTGGAGGCATGTCAAGGATTGCCTGAACCTTAAATGGGTCGAGTCGAATTCCGTCCTTAGAAACTACTAAGCCAAGAAATCGACTAGAACCAACACAAAATACACACGCGTGCAGATTGAGTCGTATCTTATAGTGTCGACAACGTAGAAATATGGCTCTCAAATGCTGCGGATGATCAATCCGCTTTCACGAATGAGTTGGTAGATCGTCGAGATACGGTTGAATTATGTTTGATGTCATGGAAGACATAGTTCATTGCCCTCTAAAAAGTTTCCCCTGCCTTCTTTAAACCAAAAGGTAATTTATGATATGTGAATGTGCCCTACAGACATATAAATGCAGTTTTCAACTAGTCCTGTGGGCGGATATTTATTTGATTGTATCCAAAAAATCCATCCATAAATGAAATGATTTCGCATCTAGCACATTTATCAATTATCTGGTCGATGAAGGGTGTAGGGTAGTTGTCCTTTGGACATGCTTGATTTACATCCCTATAATCGACGCACACTCTAATTATTCCCTGCTTTTTCATCATAGGAACAATATTCGATACCCAATCAGTTAGAGGGACAGGGTAAATGAAACCAGCATAATTGATGATAGCGGCTTTCTTTAGGTGAACTGGTCAAAGCCATTGTCGTACTGGTTTGACATCTGGATACATCTTGATTTCATGTTCAACGATTCTTGAGTCAATGCCTGGAATTTATTCATATGACCATGCAAAAACATCTCTGAATTCACGAAAGAGAGCGTAGTAGATTTCTCGTTCTGATGGAGAACAAGATTTGCCAACATGAATATTCTCTATGACATTAGGTTTGGTAGAGATATTAATGGTAATAATTTCTTCAATATTGGTTAGATTTCGCTCGGAATCCATTGTATTTACAGTATTTGATAGAAAATAAAAAACTGAAGGATGATTAAGGTCATTTGAATAATCTTCAATGTTTTCTTGAAGGTGGGAATGATGGTGGTAATCTTTCCACAACATCTCTCCTATCATCATCTACTAAATGATTCCTTTGTCTATAGAATTTATGCGAGACCAAGGATCGAAAGAGGTACCATACTCTAGAGACCTATCTATCCAAACACTTATTGAGTGTTGATTTGGGTTTTCCACCCAGGCCCAAAAAATTGCTTGCTACAAAGATTCTATGGGGCTTGGGGGTAACATCTCGCGATGAACCACACTATCATAATTGTCAAAGTTCTTCTTAATATTAGACGATGTAGAAGAGATTATATGATAGGTTTCCATCGTGGCCACTTCTGCAAGGTCAGTTGGAGGCAGGAGGGAAAAAGTACCCATTAAGGATGGGTCTTTCAGGAGACCTACTCCGACATTTTGAAGTGATTGAGAACTTCCATGGATCAATGGAATGCTTCCAGCAGCTTGTGAACTGTTAGGAAAGAAGGCTAATTAGTCAATGATTGTAATTCCACCTTGGAAAGGAAATGCAATATTTCTAAAATATGTAGACACAACGGCAGCCATGGCATAAATCTAGGGCCTTCCCAATAAGATATTGTAGTCAAGGTTTCCATCAATGACCTCGACTTCAATCTCTACTACCTTGCCCCCCAGTTCAACTTGCAAGTTACTTAAAATCCCATACGACGTGTATGTTCTTCCATCGAATGCCTTTAATGTTGTTGATGATCGAGACAAGGGTGGTGAACCTAGAGTTTTCCAGCAACTCATTGACATAATACAGGTGGATGCCCCCTCATCAATGATCGTTTGATGAACAGTTTTATTGAGGGCTTTTACCTGTATAAGGAAAGCGAGTTGAGCCGGTAACTGAGGTGCATATCCTTTATGGTCAAAGGCCACAAGATTGGAATCCACTGGATCAATCCCACCTATTGCTGATAACAGAGCCTGCTTTTGGGAGGGGCAATTCTGCAGTACTTCTAGCATCGACATAGTGGATGGCGATTGAGCCAGATCCTCCACTATGTTATAATTCTGTGCAGCTTGAGCACGAGGATTAAATGTCGACTTATGTATGACTCCCTTTGGCGGCTTTATAGTTAATTCAGGAATAACAGGTGTAACAACTTTTGGTGAAGTCGTCATCGAAGTACTAGGTTGATTTGTAGCCTTGTTGTTTGACAATGGTGGATTCCCATAATCTTTGTTCCTTTTCAATATCAAAGCATCATTATGTTGTTTTGAGACAGATAGCATAAGCACTTGGGATGTGGAAGCATGATTGATAGCAACCAAATTAGTTTCTAGGTTTGGAAACAAATCAGTCAACACTGCTGAGGCATTTGAAGTCTTTAACAATTTCGTAACCTCAGCTCGATGTGGACAATCTCTCATCCAATGGTACTCGTTACAAATGTAACATGGATCACGAGGTTTCTTTCGCCCAGTAGGGTTCTCAAAATATTTTCCAGGAGTTGAATTCTTCTGTTTATTCTTTTTATCTTTCCCTTTCTTCTTGCCCCATGGTTGCTTAGGATTCTTTGCCTTGTTAGATGACACACCATTAATCTCCGAGGCAAGAGATTTGTCATTTGCTTTTTGACTAGAAACTGCAAGAGCTTTACCAGATGGAGCCTTTACAGTTTGCGTGCTTGAGGTACTGATCATGCCATCACTGGCATGAGAGTCCTTAATTGATTTAGGAGGGGGAAGAATGGAAAATTCTGGTCTGGGAGCGTCAGGAATTTTTTCATAGAATGTGCTAGACTGAGTATAGATCAAGTCTATATATTGGGCATGAGAAATGACTTGCTCTTTAGTGACAACTCCTCCTTTCACCATGTCTTCAGTAATTGAAGGCAATAAGGACTTAATAAACCACTCAACCAAAAGCTGATCAGGAACATACGTCTTTACCATTCGATGACGGCGTCGCCACTCATGAATATGATCAGACATGTGAGTAGCCATGGTCTATTTAAAGTTGGTAAGCAGTTCTATTCCTATTTTTTACCTTATGGGTAACTGAAAGTGGGTTAGAAAAGTAGTGGCAAGGGTGCTAAAGTTATCAAACGAAGCTCTATGCAATTCAATATACCATTTCGCTACTAGACTAGTGAGAGTTCTTTGAAAAAGGTGAAGTCTAATCGAATCATCGTTTAGGGTGTTAGATGAGCACCACAAATGAAAAGTCATTACGTGATTCGATGGATCTTCACCTGGATTTCCATTGAATTTAGGAATATTGGATGGAAGTTTATGAGGAATCACTAGCCACCAAGGCGCGTACGTAATTGGATCATTCGTCAGCCGATTCAAATCTGGTAATTCTAGAGTTGCTACAAAAGGCAACTGTTGATTTAGGTTAGGTGAAACATACCCAGGATAAGATGGGATTGCCTGAGTAGTAGGTATTTGCATACTAGCATAATGTATCAGATGCTAGTAACTTTGATAAGGTTGTTGGACATAACCAGTATAATGTGGTTATTGATAACCATTTTGAAAATGCGGTTGTCCATTACCCACAAAGCCTTGTTGCTCAGGTCCTTGGTAGGTTTGCTGGAATTGCGGTTGTTGGTATTGTACCAGCCATGGTTGTTGGACCATTTGCTGTTGTCTAATACTGGAAGATTGACCAAGATGTGGAGTGATAACACCCGTTTGAGCCTGAGTCGTTCCAGGTAAGGAAGCGCTAACCTGAGGTTGTGATTGAGCTATAGAAACAAGAGGTTGTTGTATTGCAACCTGAGAGACTTGAGGTTGACACACAACATGCATTGTTTGTACTTGCGACAGAGTCACAATAGCAGGTGTAGTGGGGATATTCGACATAGGTTGGGTTGATTGCATTGAATATACAACCCTTGGTTTTTGAAGTAGTATTGGTACCCAAACGCTTGATGTAATTCCAGTTTGACCTGAATTTTGTTGTAAACTCTCATATGGTTGTTCTCCAGGAGGGAACAATGAAAAAGCATACTTCCCCCCATATGGTGGCAGTCCAGTGTTCAAAGGATATATCAGCCTTTTAGGACTATTTTTCCCAAATTGATACTAGCCTGCGGGATCAATTTGCTAAGTCTCAACATAAGAAATACCAGATGGGATTTCGGGTGAATAAATAGGAACAGACCATGTCGTCGAAACAACCCCTAAGTGGACCCCAGCTAGTGACTGATAACTAGTTGGGACAGATGGTATACCAACAAACATTGTAGGAGTGGCAGTACGAAGTTCTACTGTGGCTGTATCTGATGACACAGTCCTAGATGTTGATGTTTGTTCAGACATGTTTAGTTTATCCAAAATATTTCCTAGCGATTCGATAGGAACTTGCGATGAAGGATGATTAAAAGAGCCAACTTCAGGAGTAGAAGGATATAGATGAATCCCAGGCCCAAAATGTAATGGGGTACTGGATGGAGGATCCTCTACTATCTCTTCTATAGCAATCAGTCCAGGTGGAAGAGGTAGACTGTTAGGTCCATAAAATATTTTTAGAGCCGAAGAAGGTATAGCTTCTGCAGTGACAGATACAGGAGAGGTGACAACTTCTGAATTTTGGAACTCAACTTCCAGATGTTCAGGTAAGTGAACTTCAGTCTCTGGATCAACTCTGGACGGAGTTTTTACAGGTATAGAAGTGTCTACCGTTACACTAGGATCAGTTCTAATGTCCTCTTGCAACTACAAAACTTCTCCTCTAAAGGCAGATGTACCAGAAATGATCGGAGTAACTGTAGTCTCTGATGTTGTTGAAACCAAAGTTTCAAATAACCAGATGAATTGGACTTAGTTAAATGAGACTGTTTTGCCCGCAATGGTTTCGTTTCTGGAGTCAAAGACGGTTGACTCGCTAGTCTTTGCGAACGACGAGGTTTTGATTGACTTTCTTCCACGATTGCGGATTATTTGATCAACTCAAAATTAAGGGGAAAATAATGCTATTTTGAATTTAATAAATTTTAATGACACTTTGACACAACTTTGCTTTTTCAATTTTTAAGAGTTGAGAAAAAGCTAAAAATGACTCTAGTCCCTTTCAATTTTTAATGAGCCTAAAGTGACAAGTGCTCAAATGGACCTTTTCTTTTAAGGAGTCGAAAAGGAATGAAGGTGACTACTCTAGAAATCTAGACAAAGGGATTACCAAACCAATCGCAAAACAAAAATATACACCTTGGTGATAAATTAAAGAGAAATTACCAAGGACTTATGTACGACAGTCAATCTTCCTGAATGCCGTGTTCAGTGCATTGCGATCGATAGGGTGGAAGACACGGCTTCTTATGGATAAAGGATGTAAGCCTATTATGGTCTCCTAATATATACTCGATGGTATGGGGAGCACAAGTCCGTGCTAGCACTTGTCGTATCAAAGAGGAGGAATCACCCAACCTTCGATGAAAACGATAGTTACTAGATTTTACGACGCCGGAACACGTCTCTAGCCTAGACCTCTAGATCTGTTGCGTTAGGTTCCAAAGCATTATTAGGTTCATAGAGATTTATTTTAGAGTTGATCTTGTTTAAAAGTTTGTATTTCAAAGGTTCACCATGTGATGTTGATTTGAAATTCCTAAAAATGCAGTCTACAATGATAAGCAATCGTTGTTTGTTTTGATCATTGAAAATCTTAGCTACTAGGGAAAGAAAATTACGATTCTTTCAAACAAAGAGCAAGGAGCACACTCTAAATACACTTTCCTAAATAATTTTTCGCACACAAGATAAATGCAAATGCAAAATGCATGTATTTGTTTTTTGTTCCCTTGATGTGAGAAATGCCAAAAAGGAAAACTACGTATAGATCTGAAATATTTCACTCAAAGCGACATTTCGACAATTTCTTTTTCAAAATATAAATGAAGACTAAACGACACGTTTCAATTTCGAATAGAAAACACTTTAGACACTTCAAATAGCAATAAATCAAATCAAATATATGACAAAAAGTTCAATTGACTATTCAGAGAAGGGAGACTCGACGACACTTCTCTTTTTGACACAAAATGACAGTTACGACACTTTTGTACCAAAACAACAGATCGATTTAAGAAAATTTTTGACAAAGGATTGTAAATGATGGAAAAATACATAAAAAGATTTACTAATCCTAATCAATGGAGGCTAATATGTGTAATGCAAGCAGGCTTTAGTAATGAGGTACTGTTCATAAGTAGCAAATCAACTAAACAGAGCTGAAAACAAGGACAAAAAACCCAAATTTCAAGGAGGGAAATAGGCTCAATTAGTCATCGCACCTAAGCGTCACAAAAATAGGGATGAATTGCAATTTTCAGGCTCAGGAGGTGCGATGCATACTGGTTGATAGTGATAGACAGTGCGATGGGCTAGGGAGTGCAACTGAGGTGGGTTTTGGTCAAATTTGCAGCTGATTTCAGTGATTTAAGCTAAGCTATGATGGACAGTAAAGAGAAAAGTACAGAGGAATAATATTGGGAGGCTACTGAGCTACCACAAGGGCATCTAGAATGCTTCTAATTTAGATGTTCAGTTCATAAACTAAACCGAAGATTGACTGAAGAAACATTAATCTACTATGCACTTGCAGAGAAAGAGTAGTTTGAAGGCTATCTGGCTTACTTCAAGCTCCGTCTATAGTTTATAAAGCAAACAAAAATAACAAACAATCATCTATTCGATCCCCAGTGGAGTCTCCATTTTATTTCCGGGAAAACTAGTGTCTTTTCGATCTGCTAGCCCTCTAGGATTGGCAGCTATCCTAGAAACAAACAATCAAATCAATTTGGGATTTCCTCTATGTATGATAGATAAGAGAGAGGCACAGGAGCCAACTTGGATCTTCTGCTTGACTCCTTGCTTGATCTCTCTCCCCCTTGACAGAGCTTGCAACTCCTCTCCTACTTATCCCACTTTAGAGAATACCTATAGAGACAAAGTAAAAAAACACCATCAAAGCATCTTGATCTATTATATCATAAGAATTGCAGAATCAAAAATACAATGAACATACAATAGCATTCACAAATAAAATATTCACAAATACATGATTGTATGGAGGAAAACTCAAAGAGCTTTATTAAATATGAAGGGAGAATTACAACCCAGCTGTCTGATCCAACATCATCCTCCCAGCATCAAAGCCCTCTTCACCTCATGAAAAGCAAGATCGCACCAACAATACAATGCTCTTTCTCAACCACAAACTATCAGCACTTCCTTGCAAATTACAAAATTCCAGCCTTTAGATCTCTTAGATGAGGGATCCATTTATAGATGTGTGTAAGGGTGTGAGTCATCTCTAGGTTTTTGATTAGTGTCATTCCACTTGTTGTTTTTGGTTCCACTTGGAGATTTCTTGGATCTCTTACTCATCCCTGGGCAAATTCAGAGAGGCAAGTGTCATAAGATAAGTTTCTAGAAGATTCCATGAGCATCCACTTAGCAAACTGTCTTGGAAATTTGTCCATCCTTGCTCATCGTACCCTATAGAAGGCCCCTTTAGTATGCGTCGCACCTGGCTAGTGTATCAGTCAATATGCATCACACCTTGGCAGTGGACCAGTCAGTATGGTCTTGTTTTGGCTAGTTCTGAGTGGTTTTTCAGGTGGAACTTCTGGGGAATGATGTAATCAGTTGACCATGATCCTTTAGGATGTGAAACAACACTTTTAGGGTTTAAGGTGCCCTTATTTTATTGACATATAAGATGGGGTTGTCGTGCCCAAATATTTCTATAACAACTTCATCCTAGTACACCCTAGTAAAATTTACTTGCTTCCATTGATCTTGTTTCAACCTTTTCTGAAGTGCTTTTTGGTAAAAATTGTGCTTGCAAGCCCCTAGGATGGCCTCTTTGGCACTAGCGTAGGTCTGGTCAAGAGACAGAGTGCTGCAGAGCACCCCTGGCTTGAGATAGTGCTCTGAAGTGCACTGTCTTCCACTCAAGGCTACGCTAATCCTCCTTAGGTCAAAAAATCCCTCATTTGACTTGATTTTTTCCAAATTGCCTTCTGTTTCTGCTTGCTAAATGATCAATGATGTTTTTCTCTCTGAAATAAATTTGTGTTTCCTTTGCTAGCCCTACTTTGGCCTTGATTATTTAGTGTTTTTTAAATGACTTCTTTATCACTATCAATTCATTGCCAAAATTAGTTTATAGTCGATTAATATTTGTTTAAAAGAAAGTGTCGTAAAAGTCTTCATTTCTTTCGAAACAGAACTGTTGTAATGTATTTTTTCTTGCAAAAAGATTGATTGATTGTATGTGCATTAGTTTCCTTTTGTTCATCACAGCATTAAGGGAATTTAAAAGAAAAACTTGCATTGTGCATTGAAAGAGTTTGTGTGTGCTCATAGGAACGGTTTAGGGAAATTGCATTAGATGTGTTCTTTGTTCTTTGATTACAAGAATTTGATTGCTCTATCCCTTTTAGCTAAGGTTTTCATTGTCAAAATTGAATGAAAAGGATGCTTATCATATTAGTTGCATTCTAGGAATTGAAGAAATACATCACATGGTGAACCTTTGATCCAAAATGGATTCATCATAGCCTCTATATCAAAAGTCTTCAGATACAGGTGAAATGGAAAAATGTTGAAGGGCTCGTGAATACAAATCTAATGGTGAAAACCACATGTAAATCCGAGTTCAGACAAGGAAATTAGAGCTAATCAAAGATTCAGGTCAAAGAGTCAAAGCCTATGTCAGTAGGACATGTGGTAACCCTGGAAAGAGTCACAGGTACCTAATGATGTCAGCGCATAAGATGATGTGGCAATCAGAGATTGGTTTAGACATCAAGCAATGAGGAACAATGGTCAAGAGTAGGGATCATCCGATCAAAGGAGATTGATGCATATCGCGTCGAAACATGCAGGCACGTTATTTGGGAAAACATATGCGATAAAACTATGAAAAAGGAGCTAAAATATTTGAGTTTTGATAGGAGGGTGGTAAATGGTTTGTTGTGTGCCCTCAAGGCAGGAAGTGGTTTTAGACTGGGAACACGCGATTCCACTTAGCGCTCGACACGTAGCCTCCCAAAAACTACTTTATTGCGTGCCTTCGGAGAAATAGCGAACGTGCTAGTTGGAGCGTGAAATCATGCAACAACTGTCGGATGGTAGAGGATAGATCAATGGTACAGGTTGTCCGAATTAGTTGAAGAGCAGGACGCGACAGTCGTCAGATGGTTTGTTCTCGAGATGAGTGTCAGGGAAAGGCCAGACAGTCGGGGTCCACCCGCGTTCGTCGGTCCTTTAGTTTATAGCTTGTTTCTATTATAAACGTATTTGTTCCACGTTTATTGAAATTTGTAACTAAAACGTTTTATATAAACACCATAACATATAAAAGTTGACGAAGGGTGTTTAGAGGAGTGTATTGTGAACCATTCCAGGGGGTCTGGAGGTCAGGGTGACCAGTACGGTCTTGTGTAAGCTCATTTCGACTTGAAGTTTCGAGCGAAACATAGTGGTGAGTTCAATTTCTATGTTGAGACTCTGTTTTTGAGCTCACACCTATAACAACCATTTGAAGATATAATAAAGAGGTCAGCACTAGAAGCTAGGACTAGGAGACGTAGCCAAGAAGTCTGGTGACCTCCTTTATCAATTTTTCTTGTGTTGATGTTTCTAATTGTGTTTTTATAATTGTTGAATTGTCTGTGTTATTCGAAATCTTATCGATCCATTGCACTAAGTAACATAGGAAGCTCCACACATAGTCTGTAATACATTTTTATCAATCTCAGATCAAGTGATATCAAAGCTCAAGGTTTTTAAGGTTTGACAAGTTTGTGTGGAGATTTGAATGCTGATTAGGTTAAGGCTTGGACGAGGTGAAGGAGAACTTGTTGAGATGAATCCAGAGATTGGAAGGGTCTTTTCACGAAGAAGGATGGCAGATGAAGCTCCACTTGGGTCAAAATCCCAGTTCTTGGATAGCTTCATGACAATACATGCCATGGTGGAAGAGATGTATAATGAGTTTAAAAAGGGTAAAGGTGGAGAAGGCACTCCATCACCTAGACCAGACAAAGGAGCAGAGGAACCTTTTCTCTTTGTCCCTCCAGAGAAGGACGATAAGGAAGATAAAGGAAAAGGGGGAATTCAACCTCCACCATATCCTCCATCATCACCATCATCATCATCATCATCATCTTCTCATAAAACTAGTTCTTCTAAGAAGAAGAAAAAAAAAACCTCTTTGATCAAATTAGATGTAAAATTTGATTTGCCAATTTATGATGGAGAACTTAATGCAAAAAAGCTAGATAATTGGATAGGGAAAATTGATGTATATTGCAAGGTGTAGAAAGTTGATTCAGAAAGGAAGAAGATCCAGCTGGCTAGCCTTCGACTTCGAGGAACTGCACTGGTGTGGTGGGAAGGCAAGACACAAGCAGATCTTCAAAAGCATGGTAAAATCATTTCAGCTTGGAATGAATTTGTTTTTCCATTAAAAAACAATTTTATCCTTTGGCTTATATGCAGCAAGAAATGATGGGTTGGAAAACACTACGTCAATTGAAGGGTCAAAGTGTTCAGAGTTATACTCAAGAATTTTGTAAAAGAGCTTTAACATTAGGAATATCATTGGACTCACCAGAGACATTGTTAAAATATATAGGTGGTCTTCATATTTATTGAAGCATACTATCCATATGTTTAATCCCACTAGCTTAGATGATGTGTCAGTCCAAGTGACTCATCTAGAGGCTAGAGGTAAAAATGTAACCCTAGATGTTGGGAAATCATCCAAATCTTTTGAGAACAAGAATAAAGGAAAGAAGAAACTGAAATGGAAGGAGAGGAAAAAAACACTGTAAAGAAGGATAAACCTTCATTCACTCATTGTAAGAAGGAAGGACATGATGAGGCACACTGTTGGTCTTTGCATCCAAAACTGAAACCTAAGAAGTTCAGGTGTAAAGAGCGAAAGAATGTTGTTGCTATTCAAAAGGACTTGGGGTCAGAATTAGGTGATGAAACAACAGTTACAGCCATAGGTATAAAAGGTAAATATTCTGAAGCATCTACAAGTAATTCTTCACATTCTGTTGATAATGAAAGTAATGAGAGGAAAAGAAATGAGCTATTTCATAATAGAGTCATTTCCAAGAAAACTAAAATTGATACTTTATTTGATAGTGGATCACAAGTAAATTTGATTTCTGAAACAATTGTAAAGAAGTTGGGTCTACAAAATAAACCTCACAAGAAGCCATATCCATTAGGTTGGGTGTGTGATAAAACAAAGCTACAAGTTACGAGACAATGTAAACTTCGGTTTTCTATTGGGTCGACATTTATAGATGAGGTTGAGTTAGATATAGTTCCATTGGACATATGTGGAATTGTTTTAGGGAGTCCATAATTGTACGATAGAAAAGCTATCTTCTATCAAGCTAAAAATAAGTATCAAGGATGGAATTGAGTATATTGTAAGAGCTCACAAAATTAAAGATAACTTCTCTCTCATAAACTCAGGACAGATGAAAAGAATTGTAAATTCAAGTAAGCAATTTTTGCTAATGATTGTAAAAGCAAAGGATCTTGATAAATCCGATGCATTCCAAGGCTGTAATCCTAAGCATAAAGCAGATTTGGTTAAAGTTGTTTCCGATTATGATATTCTGTTTAAAGAGCCTAAGGGGCTTCCACCCAAGTGAGAGATAGCACATGAAAATTATTTGCAGCAAGATGCTCCAATACCTAACATTGGAATGTACAGGTTATCAGCTTTAGAGAATGCATAGATAAAGAAGCAGGTACAAGAGTTTCTCAATAAAGGGTTTATACTACCAAGCACATCATTGTGTGGATCACCAATTTTGTTGGTGTGAAAGAAAGACGGTTCATGGAGAATGTGTATTGATTTTAGAGCACTAAATAAAATTACGATCAAGAATAGTTATCCTCTTCCTCATATTGATGATTTATTAGATCAATTAAAAGATTCAATTTACTTTTCTAAATTAGACTTGCGAAGTGGCTACCATCAGATCAGAGTTGCAGAACAAGATATATGGAAAACTGATTTCAAGATGAAGCAAGGACTTTATGAATGGTTGGTTATGCCTTTTGGCTTAACTAATGCTCCTGCCACATTTATGTGAGTCATGAATGATGTATTTAGACCGTTTATTGATTATTTTGTAATAGCCTATTTAGATGATATTCTTGTTTTTAGTAAGACATGAGATGAACATGTAAAGCATGTAGAGCAGGTTTTAGATGTTTTAAAAAGAGAAAATATCTATGTGAAACTGTCAAAATGTGAATTTGGCAGGACATATTTGAATTATTTGGGTTATATTGTAGGGGTGGTGATTTGAAGATAGATCCCTCTAAGGTCGAAGTCATTGTAAACTGGCCTAAACCCAAATCTGCTACAAAAGTTAGAAGTTTCTTAGGGGCAACACAATATTGGAGAAAGTTTATTGCTAACTTTTCGTTGATTGAAACTCCTTTACATGCTTTGACAAGTGTGAAACAGGGGTTTCAGTGGGGAGGTAAACAACAGAAAGCCTTTGACACCTTGAAATAAAGGATCAACACAATGCCAGTACTAGCACTGCCAAATCTTCAACATCCATTTGAGATTAAGACAGATGCAAGTGACTATGCCATGGGGGCAGTGTTGATGTAGCACAAGAAGCCTATATGCTTTCATTTTGAGACATTTACATCAGCAGTAGTTAACTATCCTAGATATGATAAATAATTGTATGCATTAGTTCAGAGTGTTAAAAAGTGGAAACATTACATAATGGGTAAAGAAACAATCATACACACAGATCATCAACCACTTCAATATCTACACTCACAAACTAAATTGCGACAATCGAGACATTACAGGTGGATGGGTTTTCTACAACAATTTCATCTTGTTATCAGATATAAGAAGGGCATACATAATAAGGTTGCAGACATGTTATCTAGACCCATCATAAATGCATCACTATACTTAAGCATAATTCAATAATTCATGAAATTTACATTGAACAATATGCTCAAGATGCAAATTTTAAGGATGTATATGCAACTTTAAGTCATGGAAAGCAGGTAGAAGAATTAGATTATTATATAAAGGACAAAATCTTATATCATTTGGGAAAGTTATGCATTCCACAAACTGAAAGAGTTAACATAATTCGAGAAGCACATACTTCTCTCATATCAGGTTATTTTGGTGTAAGTAAAATAGTTGCACAATTGCAAAGGTTCTGTTATTGGCCACGAATGCATGAGACAGTTTCTGGATATATCAAAGGAAGTACTATGTGTTCTACAAGCAAGCCAAGTGATAGAAAATTAGGCTAGTATACTCCACTTCCAATTCCTTCTCATCCTTGGGAAAGCGTTTCCATGGATTTTGTTGTGGGATTGCCAAAGTCTAGAAAAGTTCATGATTATTTTATGTAGTTGTGAATAGGTTCAATAAGATGTGTATTTTGATACCTTGTAATAAATAGGTCACAATTGAACAAACTGCAAGGTTGTTCTTTCAAAATGTATGGTTTCATTTTGGGTTACTCACTTCTATTATATCTGATCGAGATTCTCAATTTGTTGGGAAATTTTGGTCAAGTCTATGGAGTTAATGGAAACAAGGTTAAAGAAGAGCACAACGTTTCATCCACAAAAAGATGGTCAAACATAAGTGGTCAACAGGACAATGATACAGTTGCTTTGAGGATATTGCAGCAAGCATCCCAAACTTTGGGATGAGAATTTATGTTATGTGCAACATGCTTATAATCGTGCCAAACATTCTTCTACTTAGATATATCCTTTTGAGACTTGTTTTGGTTTTATACCAAATTCTCCCTTGGATTTTGTCTTTGGTAAAGACATAATAGTTGATGGACACAATGATGTGGACAAAGAAACCAAGTTCATTGAATAAATCCAGGAAATTCACCAGGAAATACAAGAACAACTGGAAAGAAGTCAAGCCAAGTATAAGGTGCAACATGACAAGCATCGAGTTCAGCATAGTTTTCAAGTTGGTGATCAAGTCTGGTTGTACATCAACAAAGAAATTCTGCAAGGGGGAGGTAAAAAGTTGAAACCAATTAGATAAAGTCCTTCAAAATACTTGATAAAATTGGTGAAAATGCTTTCTGCCTTGATCTACAAGCTTATATGAAAATCTATTCAGTCTTTAATGTTGAAAACTTGAGGTTGCATGAACCTTCAATGGTTGAAGATCTTGAAGAGTAAGGTCAGTTACCTTCGATTGAGGATCTGTTGCCTAAGTATCTCAATGAGTTACAGGAGGACATAGTTCTTGACAGGAGGATAAGAACTTTGCGATGAGGGGACGCTGAGTACCTGAGAGTTGGACTCAAAGGTACAAATCCAAGTAAAGCACGATGGATAGAAATTGGACAATTGAAGGAACTTTATCCTTACTTACTCAATATCTAAAACCAACTTTTGGTGGACCAAAAGCTTCCAGTGGGGAGGAGTGATCCAAAATGGATTCAGCATAGCCTCTAGATCAAAAGTATTCAAATACAGATGAAATAGAAAAATGTTGAAGGGCTTGTGAATATGAAGCCAATGATGCAAACTGCATGTAAATTTGAGTTCGGACAAGCAAATTAGAGCTAATCAAAGATTCAGGTCAAAGAGTCAAATCCTACATCAGTAAGACATGTGGAAACCCAAGAAAGAGTCGTAGGTACCTGATAATGTCAGCGCAAAAGATGATGTGGAAATCAGAGATTGGTTCAGACCTCAAGCAATGAGGAACAACAGTCAAGATCAGGGATATTCTGATCAAAGGAGATTGACGCATATCACGTCGAAACATGCAGGAAAGTTTTATGGGAAAACAGACGCGATAAAACTATGAAAACAGAGCTAAACTCTTTAAGTTTCGACAGGAGGGTGATAAATGGTTTATCATGTGTCCTCAAGTTAGGAAGCAGTTTTAGACCAGGAGCACGTGATTCCACTCAACGCTCAACACGTAGCCTACCAAAAACCACTTTATCACGTGCCTTCGGAGAAATAGCGAACGTGCCAGTTGGAGCGCGAAATCGCGCGATAATCGTCAGATGGTAGAGGACAGATCAATGGTGCAGGTTGTCCGGATTAGTTGAAGAGCGGGACGTGACAACTGTCAGATGGTTTTTTCTTGAGATCAGTGCTAGGGAAAGGCCAAATGGTTGGGGTCCACCTACGCCCGCCGGTCCTTTCGTTTATAGCCTGTTTCTATTATAAACGTATTTGTTCCACATTTATTGCAATTTGTAACTAAAACATGTTATATAAATACCATAACACAAAAAAATTGACAAAGGGTGTTCAAAGGAGTGTATTGTGAACCGTTCCAGGGGGTCTGGAGGTCAGGGTGACCAGTATGGTCGTGTGTATGCTCATTTCGACTTGAAGTTTCGAGCAGAACATAGTGGTGAGTTCCATTTCTGTGTTGAGACTCTGGTTTTGAGCTCACACCTGTAAACACCATTTGGAAGACATAATAAGAAGGTCAGCACTGGAAGTTAGGACCAGGAGACATAGCCAGGAAGTCTGGTGAACTCCTTTATCAATTTTTCTTGTGTTGATGTGTCTGATTGTGTTTTTATAATTGTTTAAGTGTCTGTGTTATTCTCAATCTTATCGATCCATTGCACTAAGTAACATAGGAAACTCCACACATAGTCTGTAATACCTTTTTATCAATTTCAAATCAACCTTGAAAGGAAAATTCTTAATCAAGATCAACTTAAAATTAACATCAATTAACCTAATGGAGCATTGTCACCTAACACAAAACATTTAGAGGTTCTAGGCTAGAGACGTGTTCCGGCGTCGTAAAACATAGCAGCTGTCGCTAACTTGTCTGTGATACATTCTGAGTGTGATACCTCATTCCATGTATGTGAGTATATTGTAGCTCATCCACGTACCTTCGGGTATATAGGGCAGTGTTACAATATGTAAAGTATAAAGGAATGCTCTCACTATGCGGTTTCACATTAGACAACACTAATACGGATTGGGCCTCCATGTACTTTCAGGTATATATGGGAGGACAACACTAGGTTGCTATCCATCCTTAGGTAACCGAGTCGGCCACCTTGTACACTTTGATGCATCGAACACAACATTCAGGGAGATTGCCTGCTCGTACTTCTCGGTTCACCAGGAGGTATTCTACACTTCACAGTTTCTTGGTAGACCTTTTTTTCCTAGCTTACCCGTTTTTGTTTATTTATTTTTTGTAATAAAATCAATCAGCAATCGTGGAGGAAAATCAACCCTTACCCCGTCATTCTCAGAGGGTAGCGAGTAAACCGCCTTTACCGCCCGAAGCTACACCCATCCGGTCAAAGCGGTCTCGTTTGACTGGATCTAGTACTTCAAAAACATCTGGTTCTTCATTTGAATTACTAGAAACACCTGTTCTGGTAAGTACTGTGACCCCAGTTACTCCTACAGTCACTGGCACATCTATTACTGAAGTGGAATCTCCACAATTACCTGAGGAAACTAGAACTGAATCTAGTGAAACGGTAACCCAAGTTGTTCAACAACAAGTTGATTCTCAATCGAAAGTTGTTCAACTAGAAGTTAATCCTAAACTTATCACTGTTCAATAAGAAGTTGCTTCTGAACCGGAAGTTGTTCAAGAAGCCCAAACTGAACTTGTTCTTTTACCAGAACATTTCGATCTCAAGGTTGAATAATCATAAGTTGTTACCTTACCAGAGGAAGATCGACCGGTACATCCTCAAACATCAGTAACTGTTGAGACTTCCTCTTTATCTCAGGAACAAATACCAGAAATCTATTACAGACCTAACAGTGAAATTTTTCCACCTGGTTTGATTTCGATAGAAGAGGAACCTGGGGTAGAATCACCCAGAACTCCATTCCGTTTTGGAACTGGACTGTATCTGTATCCTTATGCTCCTCATTTTACTGCTCCTTTTGATCTTGATTACTTTCAGACTCTCGTTGATTCGTTAGGAAATTTATTTGGACATTTGACTATGGCAGAGTCAACATACCATACCGTACTATCTGTTACGGCTACGACATAATCTTCTATCGCAACCTCTTCAATGTTTACTACGACACCTAAGTCACACTTGTATGGTGTTCCGTCCATCCCATCAGGTTACTAATCTTTATCGGGAACCCACCGATGTGTTGCTTCTAGCCCTTGGTCTTCACCAATGTCCTCTACTGGCATTTTATCTGGTTCTTCATTAACGGATACCGAACAACTGGACCCGTCAAGTTCATATCAAGCTGGTTCATCTGGTTACCATCCTATGTATCTGCTTTACACTGGACTACCCCCATGCAGAGAAAAATATGCACATTCTCCTTACCCTCCATTTTATAGGGGGCAACCATATGTCGGTATGGCGTCATCTTAGGTAAGCCTGGATGATCATCTGTCAGTGGCAACCAACAATGCCCGTTCAACCTAGGCTTGTGTATCCATCACAAACTATGCAACCCGTCTCATCCATACCTACAACACCTATTGTTACAACTTTACTTCAGTCATAAGCTCAGATTTTTGTATCTCAACCTGTGCAAGCTAGTCCTTTAACCTTAGACCCCAAAGTTTCAGGTCAATAGATTCAGCCTTCTTAGGCAATTTTACAACAACTACTTGTGTCTAGAGTCCAACAACTTCAGGCTAGTTTAGCTTTTACTTAAATGAATCAGACTTACACTAGTATAGTGTTATAGACATTTTTGGGCACTGCAACCCCAATCAAACATGTCCATAAAACAAGGGCTCCTAAGTCCCTAAAAGTGTTGTTCCATACCCTAAAAGAACAAGGTCAGCTAATTACATAATCTCCCAGAAGTTCTCCATGAAAAAACTACTCAGAACTGGTCAAAATTGGACCATCTCACCTGCTCCATGGTCAAAGTGTGATGCATCCCACCTAATGCACACGGGAGGTGCGATGCATATTGAAAAGCCCTTTTATGGGGTGCGATGGGCTAGAAAAGACAAATGGCAGAGATAGTTTGCGAGGTGGATGATCATGGAATCTTCCAGAAACTTCTCCTGTGACACTTGCCTCTCTGAATTCGCCCAGGGATGAGTAAGAGATCATCAATCTCCAACTGGAATCAAGAACTATCAGAGATAGGACGCTAATCAGAATCCCAGAAGCTGACTCACCCCCCTGCAATCATCTATATATGGATCCCTCATCCCAGAGATCCAGGGGCTGGAATTTTGTATCTTGTAAGGAAGTGCTGTTGGTTTCTTGTTGGAATATCATAGTTTTGGCCGATCTAAGATTTTCATGAGGTGAAAGAAGGGCTTTCATGCTGGAGGATGACGCTGGGTCAGAACAATTGGTTGTAATCCTCTTTGCTTATTCTTGATATTAATAAAGCTATTCAAGTTTTCCTCCACATTCTTGTATGTTTGATGATATATGCATTTGTGTGGTTAATATATATCTGGTCCTATATTGTTTATGATTGTAGATCTCTGTTATTCGATAGTATTATGCTGCTTTGATTCCACAGGTGCTCTTTGAAGCTGGGTAGACGAAGGAGAAGCGACAAGGATTTGTCAAAAAGGAGAGGAATCAAACAAGGAACCAAGCGCAAGACTGAGGTTGGTGTCCTTCATTCCACTCTTATCTACTATTCATAAAGGAAAACGAAAGTGGTTTTAGTTTGTTTGTTTCTAAGATAGCTACTAGTCTTAGTGGGACTAGTAGATCCGAGTGGACACTAGATTTCCTGGTAACAAAATGGCGATTCCGCTGGGGAGAAAATAGATTGTTTGTTTGTCTATATTTGTTTGTTTTATAAACTTACAGATGGAGCCTGAAGTCAAGCCAGCTAGCCTTCGAACTGCATTTGCTATGAAAGTGCAAAGTAGATCAATGTTGCTTCAGTCTATCTCCAGGTTTTGTTTATAAACTGAACGATTGATTTGCAAACCTTCAAATTGCTCTAGTGGTGGCTCTAGTAACCTCATTAGATCAGCCCCTGTGATTTCTATTTACTGTACATCATTTGCTCGGCCTAAATCCCTGAACTGAGTTGCAAACTGTGACCAAGAGCCAAGTAAAGTCTCGTCCTGGTACCATCACACCCTCTCTTCAAGGAAACCAGGATGCATCGCACCTCCCGTGTGCAGTAGGTGGGATGCATCCCTATTTCCCTGTGTTACAGGTGCAATGATCAGAAAAGGCTAATTTTAACTCCAGGTTTTGGTTTTTCTTCACTCTTTTCAGCTCTATTCTGGAGTTTTGCTGTTTGTGATCAGTATACCACTGTGGAAAATCCCTTCCTTTCCATCATTCCACCTCCATTGTGCAAATAACTGTGAATGTTTTATGTATTTTCTGCCATTTTCAGTTCTCTTTTACGAAGTAGTAGCATAGTCGAACTGTCGTCTTTTGATTTGAAAGTGTCGCAAGTGTCGTTTTCATTCAAAGAAAAGAATTCCATTGTTCTTGATGGTCGATTATATAGTTACTCTTGTATTTGATTTGAATTAGTAGTTTTTCAAGTGTCGAAAGCATTTTTCAATTCAAAATAGTAAAGTGTCGTCATTATCTTCCTTTCATTTTGAAGAGAAATTTGTTAGTACTGTCGCTTTGAAAAGATAATTCAGATTTGTACTTAGCATTCTTCTTGTCATTCACACATTAGGAAAGCTGAAAACAAATACATGCATGTGCATTTGCATTTAGACTGATTGTTGGTTTGATTTAGGACAGTGCATCTAGTGTGTGCTCTCTGCTCTATGTTGAAAGAATACTGTCTCTCTTTCTTTAGTAGCTAGGATTTTCATTGCAAAAAGAAGATTAAACGATTGTTTATCATCTTAGATTGCATTTTAGGAATTTTACATCTACATCACGTGGTGAACCTGAAAGGAAAATTTATTAAGAAAGATCAACTGTAAAATAAATTTAATGAACCTAAAAACGCTTTGGAACCTAACGCACAACATCTAGAAGTCTAGGCTAGAGACGTATTCTGGCGTCGTAAAGCCTGGTAACTATCACTTTCACTGTTGGTTGGGTGATTCCTCCTCTTTGAGATGACAAGTGCCAGTACGGACTTGTGCTCCCACGTACCATCGAGTATATATTGGGAGACCACAATAGGCTATATCCTTTATCCATAGGAAGCCGTGTCTGCCGCCCTATCGATCGCAATGCACTGAACACAACATTCAGGAAGATTGACTGTCGTACCGTAAAAAGTGTTCTGAAATTTTGCGATCCCTCTGTCTAGATTTCTAGAGTAGTCTCTTTTGTTCCTTTTCAGACTCCTTAAAAGAAAAGGTCCATCTGAGCACTTGTCACTTCAGGCTCATTAAAAATCGAAGGCGACTAGAGTCATCTTTTGTTTTTTCTCGACTCTTAAAAATTGAAAAAACAAGTTGTGTCAAAGCGTCTAAAATTCATTTAATTCGGAAACATTTTCCCCTTTAGTTTTAGTTGATCAAGTAATCCGCAATTGTGGAAGAAAGTCAATTGAAACCCCGTCGTTCGCGGAGACTTATGAGTCAATCATCTTTTTCCCCAGAATCAAAACTATTCCGGACAAAGCGAACTCATTTAACTGGCTCAAAGTCCCCTGGTCGGGTTGGAACAAGTGTTCCAACACCCTCGGAGACTCCGGTTACTCCAAACATTTCTGGTACCCCTGCCTTTACAGAAGAAGTTCTGCAGCCACAAGAGGATAATAGAACTGATCCTAGTGTGAAGGTAAACACTTCTATACCTGAACCGGCTACATCCATAGCTGATTCAAAAGGTGTTGTTCCCCAAACATCAGTCGTTGCAGAATCTATACCTTCTTCGACACCAGAAATATTTTACGGACCTGACGGTCTACCTCTTCCACCCGGTTTGATTGCTATAGAAGAGATTGTAGAGGATCCACCATCTAGTACTCCATCACAATTTGGAGTCGGGATCACTCTATATCCTTCTTCATCAGAAATTAGTCCACCGTTATCGGAAGTTCCTGTAGAATCGCTAGGAAACCTTTTGGATAGACTAGATATGTCTAAACAACCATCGACATCTAGGACTGTGTCATCTGACACAACAACGATAGAACTTCCTGCTGCTACTCCAATAATGTTCACCGGCGTACCGTCTGTCGCAACTAGCTCTTAATCACTGGATGGGATCCATCCAGGGGTTGTTTCGACGGTATGGTCTGTTCCTGTTTGTTTGTCCGGAATAATATCTGGAATCTCTTATGTTGAGTCTCAGCAAATTGATCCTTTGCAATGTCAATTTGGGCAGTCCGGTCCTCAAAGGAAAATAATACCCTTAAGCACCGGATTACCTTCATATGGGGGGCAATATGCCCTTTCATTGTCTCCTCCAGGAGGTCAAACATACGAGAGTTCCCAATAGAATTCAGGTTATGTTGGAATTACATCCAGTGGTTGGATGCCAATACTGCCTCAACAACCGAGAGTTGTATACTCAATGCAATAAAGTATGCCTATGTCAAATATTCCCACTACACCAACTATTGTGACGGTGTCGCAAGTACAAGCGTTACCTGTTGTATGCCAACCTCAAGTCTCTCAGGTCACAATCCAATAGCCCCTTGTCCCTGCAACGTCACCACAATCATCGATTAGTGGCTCCTTAACTAGAGTGACTCAGGCTCAAACGGGTACCATTATCCCTCATCTCGGTCAAACGACTAGTATTGGGCAACAACACATGGTCTCACAACCATGGCTGGTGCAATATCAACAACCACAATTCCAACAAGTTTACCAAGGATCTGAGCACCAAGTCTTTGCAAGTAATGGGCAACCGTATATTCAAAACGGACAACATCAACCATTTCATAATGGTTATTCCCATCAAACTTATTAGAGTTATCAGCATCAAATGCACTATGTTGGTATGCAAAGACCCACTGCTCAGGCGATCCCATCTTATCCTGGGTACACTTCGCCAAACCTGAATCAACAGTTGCCCTTCGTGGAAACTTTAGAGTTACCAGATCTAAACCGACTAACAAACGATCCAATCACTTATGCCCCTTGGTGGCTAGTGATTCCTCTTAAAATTCCATCAGATATTCCTAAATTTAATGGAAATATGGGTGAAGACCCATCAAATCATGTGATGACCTTTCACCTGTGGTGTTCATCTAACACTCTAAATGATGATTCGATCAGGCTTCGCCTCTTTCAGCGAACGTTAACTGGTCCGGTAGCAAAATGGTATATCGAGTTTCCTAGAGCTTCGTTTGATAACTTCAACACCCTAGCCACAACCTTTTTAACCCATTTTCAGTTACCCATAAGGTACGAAACGGGAATAGAGCTTCTTACCAATTTCAAGCAAACGATGGCCACTCACATATCGGATCATATTCATGAGTGGCAATGTCGTCGTAGAATGGTAAAAACATATGTTCCTAATCAGCTATTAGCTGAATGGTTTATTAAGTCATTGTTGCCTTCTATTATGGAAGATGTGGCAAAGGGAGGAGTCATCACTGAAGAGCAATTAATTGCCCGTGTGCAATATCTAGACTTGATCTGTGCTCAGTCTAGCACGCTCTATGATAAAATCCCTGATGCGCCTTGAACAAAATTTTATGTTCCTCCATCTCCTAAATCAAACAAAGACTCTCATGCCAAGGATGGCATGATAGGAACGACCAGCACGAAAACCGTAAAGGCTAAGTCAAAGAAAGCCCGTACGGTTTCAGGTCAAAATGCAAATGAAGAACTTCTCGCCTCGGAAGTAAATGCCGTGTCGACTGACAAAGGCAAAGAAACCAAGCAACCAAGAGGCAAGAAGAAAAAGAAAGGGAAGAAGAAGAAACAGGAAGAGTCGTACCCTGAAAAACCTTATGCAAACCCTTCTGGAGATAGGAAACCAAATCGTCCATGCCTTATATGTGATGAGGATCATTGGACAAGAGAGTGTCCGTATAAATTTGAGCTTAGAAAATTCTTCAAGAATTCAAAAACCTCAGCAATATTGACTGATCCGTTTCCAAATCTAGGAACAAATCTGGTTGCTAGTGACAATGCTTCCCCGTCCCAAGTGCTAATGTTGTCAGTTTCAAAGCAGAAAAATGATGCTTTGATATCGGCAAGGAATAAAGATTACGAGAATCCACAGCTGTCGGACAACAAGGCCAATGATCAACCCAGTAGTTTGACAACAACTTTGACAGAAGTTGTGCCACCCATCATTCTTGAACTAACGATAAAGCCACCAAAGGGAGTAGTACACAAATCGACATTTAATCCTTGTGCCAGAGCAGCACATCATTATAATATAGTGGAGGATCTGGCCCAGTCTCCATCCGCTATGTCGACACTTGAGGTACTGCAAAATTGCCCCTCTCAAAAGTAGGCTTTATAATCAGCGATAGGTGGGATTGACCCAACGAATTCCAATCTTGTGTCCTTTAATCACAAGGGATATGAGCCTCAGTTACCAACTCAACTAGATTTCCTTATTCAAGTGAAAGCCCTCAACAAAACTTTTCATCGAACAATTATTGATGAGGGGGCATCTACATGTATTATGTCGATGAGTTGCTGGAAGACTTTAGGATCTCCACCCTTGTCGTGATCTTCGACAACATTAAAAGCATTTGATGGACGAACATACACCCCATATGGGATTTTAAGTAACTTTCCAGTTGAACCGGGGGGAAAAATAGTAGAAATTGATGTTGAAGTTATCGATGGAAACCTCGATTGCAACATCCTACTGGGAAGGCCCTGGATTTATGCTATGGCTGCCATTGTGTCGACCTACTTCAGAAAGATTGCATTTCCTTTTCAAGGAGGAATTACAATCGTCGACCAACAAACCTTTCTCCCTAACAGTTCACAAGTTACATGAAGTATTCCAATGATCCACGGAAGCTCTCAATCGCTTCAAATGTCGGAGTAGGCCTACTAAAAGACCCTACATTGATGGGTACTTTTTCCCTACCGCCTCCAAACAATCTGGAGGAAGTGGCCACAGTGGGAACCTGCAATATGATATCTTCTAAATTTAAAAGATTCCTGAACATTATGACACCATGGATCATTGCCATTTTAGAAATATTGTAGCAATCAATTTCTTGGCCTGGGGGGAAAACCCAAATCAACGCTCATTGAGTGTTTGGATAGATAGGTCTAAGGAATATGGCACCTCTTTAGATCCTTGGTCACATGTACATTCTACAGACGAAGGAATCATTCAATCAAAGATGATAGAAGAGGCACCATGGGAAGATTACCACCATTGTTCCCGTCTTCCGGATTACCACGAAGATTATTTCGGCAACCTTAATCATCCTTCAGTTTTTGATTTTCTATCAAATACTGTAAATACGGTGGATTATGAGGATAGTTCTTTTACTGTGTCAACCTCATTAAAAAATGAAACGACTACCTTTCCAAATCGAGTCTTTGATTACGATCTCATAAAATCCAAGTCGAGTCTTTTGAAGATCTCGAAGGTAAACCTTCATTCCAACCATCGAGTTGAATGCAATGAAGCTTGGGAGGCATGCACCTCGATTTGTGTTATTATGCTGGGGGCATGCAAACTTATCATGAGCAGTGTTACCGCAGGGTTCAAGCTCGTTAAAAATAAACCCGCCACGAGCAGTGTTACCGCAGGGTTCAAGCTCGTTAAAAAATAAACCCGTCGCGAGCAGTGTTACCGCAGGGTTCAAGCTCGTTAAAAATAAACCCACCACGAGTAGTTTTACGCAAAGTTCAAGCTCGTTAAAAATTAAACTTGGAAATGAGCAAAATTTTCCCCCAGAGTTTAAGCTCATTAAAAAATGAACCAATTTCCGGTAAATAACCATTGTGAATGCATTATCATCAGCTTTTGAGCCTTGGTCGTGTTCTCATCATCACCTCCACTCTGTTTTAGCCGATCATTCACCTCCATTTGATTGTTTACCCCTTTTGAGGAACAACTGCGAAGAGTGACCTTGTTAGCCATCCTTGTGACACTACCGTGACAAGAAAATTCCAAACCTTACCTGGAATTAGTTGCTAACTAAAATTATCACTCGTTCCTCAGAAACGAGTCTCCTTTAATCTCTTTTCACCTGACTCGTAAAATATGAAAAGATTGCCAAGAAGTTGGCCTCTCTAGCTCATTAAAGTGACCGGAAGTGCTATCCCTCTTCTAGATTTTAATCTTTTTGGACTTGAGGGATTATTACACAAAAAGATCGAGTGCTTGTCTTGTTCGGCTCGTTAAAATTACCGAAAATTCATCCATTTCGTATTATTTTATACTTTTTTGGACTTAAGGGATTATATGACGAAAAAGGATTATTGGAGTTTCCTTTATGTCCCTTTTAGACTCTCTAAAATGGAAAAGGACCGAGTTATCTTTGTCGTTAAACTCGTTAAAACTGAATAGCGACAAACTTGTCCATACAGACAATAACGAGTTTCACTGTCGCTAGGCTCATTAAAATATAGCAACAGGTTTGCCCGAAGGGAAAATTATAGAACAAGAATATGTTATCCTCCTCAAGCTTGACAAAAATAAAGAGGTACTGGTCAACAATGACTGGGGAAAAATTGGGAAGAAAACTTGAAGAAACTTTATTGGTAGCAAGTCGCTCTTGAACATGACACTTTCACTCCGCATCCGAGTCGGGTTGGGTTGTTCCGTTCACTGGTCATATCACCATTGGTCCATCACACCATCCACATTTGGGGCTAACACTACCAATCCATCATGTCAGTGTCGCCGGTATGTTCAAGAGAAGTTGCTCAGAGAATTCACCTGTGTCTCATCCGCTGCAATACATTCACGCTCTATTCTTTCATGACCACCACCCTGAACCTTGTATCATCAGATCGCTTTCACCTCCAAAAATCATTTACTCCGTTCTGTGTCGTTGATGTGGGATTCATTAAGGCCCTCCTACGATGAGTCGCTTCTTGTCGACATCAGCTCATTATCCAAGAAGTTGACTTAGAAACAACCCTTTCAGTACTTTGAAGCTTGCATGCCTCAATGGCAAGTTTCTCACTTCCGGCGACAGGTTTACATCAATGGCCTTCGACTGAAAGATTTTGCGTGGTGTTCGATGCCAAGTCCCTTATTCCCAGCACGCAAATTGTACTGTAGTACCTTGAGGGTCATCATCATTATCGATGATTCCTCTCGTGCTTGTTAACATCTTACATCATTGGCTGGTAATCAGGCGATGTCTTTCCATGTTCGACTCCAGAACATCTTTCACATGGATCGACTTGTACTCCGAGTGAAGATTGAACGAGTTTTAAGACTCCAGATCTAGTTTCATCCATCCGGGCTGCGATATATTCAGGAAAACAAAGACATCAAATGTACATTGTTGCTGCACAGATAATCATCCGAATCAAAGGATGATGGCTCTATCAGAATCATCAGTCTCCCGCACAGACAGTTGTATGTCCTATGTACATGAAAATGAATTTATAAAGATGAGCATGGGAATGCCCACCTCAGCTAGATCATGAAAAATATTATGAAGATAATGTATTGTATTGTATCTTATTATAGGTCACCTTCCAGCTCAAAAAAACTTCAGATCCTCATGATAAAGCATTTCACCTGACATCGAAAGATTAACGACCTCATGCTTTAGGGGGCAACTGTTATAGAAATTTTTGGGCACTGCAACCCCAATAAAACATGTACATAAACCAAGGGCTCCTAAGTCCCTAAAAGTGTTGTTCCATACCCTAAAAGAACAAGGTCAGCTGACTACATCATCTCCCAGAAGTTCTCCAGGAAAAAACTACTTAGAACTGGTCAAAACTGGACCATCTCACCTGATCCATGGTCAAAGTGCGATGCATCCAACCTAATGCACACGGGAGGTGTGATGCATATTGAAAATCCCTTCTATGGGGTGCGATGCGCGAGAAAAGACAAATTGTAGAGACAATTTGCGAGGTGGATGATCATGGAATCTTCCAGAAACTTCTCCTGTGACACTTGCCTCTCTGAATTTGCCAAGGGATGAGTAAGAGATCATCAATCTCCAAGTGGAATCAAGAACTATCAGAGAGAGGACACTAATCAGAATCCTAGAAGCTGACTCACCCCCTGCAATCATCTATATATGGATCCCTCGCCAGAGATCCAGGGGCTGGAATTTTGTATCTTGTAAGGAAGTGCTGTTGGTTTCTTGTTGGAATATCATAGTGTTGGACTGGGTTAGAACAATTGGTTGTAATCCTCTTTGCTTATTCTTGATATTAATAAAGCTATTCAAGTTTTCCTCCACATTCTTGTATGTTTGATGATATATGCATTTGTGTGGTTAATATATATCTGGTCCTATATTGTTTATGATTGTAGATCTCTGTTCTTCGATAGTATTATGCTTCTTTGATTCCACAGGTGCTGTTTGAAGCTAGGTAGACGAAGGAGATGCGGCAAGGATCTGTCAAAAAGGAGAGGAATCAAACAAGGAACCAAGCGCAAGACTGAGGTTGGTGTCCTTCATTCCACTCTTATCTACTACTCATAAAGGAAAATGAAAGTGGTTTTAGTTTGTTTGTTTCTAAGATAGCTACTAGTCTTAGTGGGACTAGCAGATCCGAGTGGACACTAGATTTCCCAATAACATCTAGTGTATTCACAACCTGGTCAACCTTACATTGGTGGGAAACAACCGTTAAATCAACAACTGTTGTATCAACAACAACAATAGTTGCTTCAATAGCCTTGGTAGCCCCAATATCAACAACAATAATTCCAGCAATACCAACCTCAACCTAGACTTGGTCAACAAGCCTATGCTGGGTTTGGTCAGCAACAAGTTCATCCAAGTCCTAGTCAGCAAGCCTATGCTGGGTTTGGACAACAACAAATGTATCCCAGTGCTCAACAACAACCTTATGCCAGATTTGCTCAACAAACTTACCCTTATCAAGGTTACCAACAACAGATGCCTTATGCTAGTATGCAAAGGCCCATTGCCCAGGCAATCCCATCTTACCCTGGATATGCTCAACCTGACCTCAATAGACAGTTGCCTTTTATTGTGACACCTGAATTACCAGATCTAAACCGACTCACCAATGACCCAGTTCTTTATGCACCTTGGTGGCCGATGATTCCTCATAAATTACCTTATGATATTCCAAAATTTAATGGAAACCCTGGAGAAGACCCGTCCAACCATGTCATGACTTTTCATTTATGGTGTTCATCAAATTCCTTGAATGATGATTCAGTTAGAATACGTCTTTTCCAGAGAACGCTTACTGGTTCGGTTGTTAAGTTGTACATTGAGTTACCACGAGCTTCTTTTGATAACTTCACTACCTTAGCTACCATGTTTTTAACCCACTTCCAATTACCCATACGATATGAGACTGGAACAAAACTATTTAGAACTTTAAACATACTACTGCTACTCACATCTCTGATCATATTCATGAGTGGTGTTGTCGTCGTCGAATGGTTAAGACTTATGTTCCTGATTAGCTCTTGGTTGAGTGGTTTATAAAATCCTTGCTGCCATCTATCACTAAGGATGTGGTGAAAGGTGGAGTTGTCACTGAAGAGCAAGTAATTGCTCATGCCCAATATTTGGACTTGATTTATATATAGTCTGGCATGCTCTATGACAAAATCTTGAATGCTCCCCAACCAGATTTCACTATTCCTCCTCCACCATCGAGTAAGGACTCTCATGCCAGTGACGGTGTGATTGGTTCTTCGAGCACAAAAATGGTAGGTAGACCATCTGGTCAAACAATTGCTATTTCCAATCAAACAACAAATGCACCTGATAACATTCTTGCTTTCGAAATCAATGTCGTATCATCTGACAAAGGCAAGAATTAAAAAAAACCAGGAAGCAAGAAGAAGGGGAAAAACATGAAGAAACAAAATAATTCCCCTCAAGAGAAATCATTTGACTCCTCTCCTTCTGCTAGGAAACCTCATTACCCATGTTTGATCTATAACGATGAGAATTTTACGCGAGATTGTCCTCACTGCTCTGAAGTCTCAAAGATTCTGAAGACTTCCAATACATCTGCGGTATTGACTGATCCTTTTCTAAAACCAAAGACAAATATGATTGCTACAGACCATGCTTCCTGCTCCCAAGTGCTTATGCTATCTGCCTCTAAGCCTAAAATTGAAGTTTTGGTGTTAACACGAAGTAAATATTATGGAAATCAACTATCATCATTGAATAACTAGGCTGATCAACCTAACTCTTCGACTTCAACTTTGTTTGATCCTATTCCACCACCTATTGCACCAGAGTTAACAATAAAACTACCTAAGGGAGTTGTACATAAGTCAACATTTAACCCTCGAGCTCGAGCTGCACAAAACTATAACATAGTAGAAGATTTGGCTCAATCACCTTCTGTTATGTTGACACTCGAGGTGCTTCAAAATTGTCCCTCCCAAAAGAAGACTTTGTTGTCAGCAATTGGTGGAATCGATCCAACTAATTCCAATCTTGTGGTTTTCAACCATGCAGTTTATATGCCACAATTACCGGCGCAATTAGAATTCTTGATTCAAGTAAATGCCTTGAATAAACTTGTTCACCGAACCATTATTGACGAGGGGGAATATACTTGTATTATGTCTATGAATTGTTGGAAAACACTTGGCTCATCGCCTTTGTCATGTTCACCAACAACGTTAAAAGCTTTTGACGGTTGCACATATACGCCTTGTGGAATATTGAGTAATCTGAAAATCGAACTAGGAGGAAAAACCATAACTGTTGAAGTTGAGGTTGTTGACGGACCCCTTGACTACAACATTTTTCTAGGAAGACCGTGGGTTTATGCTATGGCTATTGTGGTTTCTACGTATTTTCGTACAATTACATTCCCTCATAAGGGTGGAATCACAGTTATCAACAACCTCGCCTTCTTCACCTTGAGTTCACATGCTACTGGAAGAATTCCATTAGTACACGGACCCCCGCTATCTCTTCAAAACATTGGTGTAGGTCTCTTCAAGGATCCTTCCATAATGGGTAATTTTTCACTACCGTCACCATCCAATTTGGTAGAAGTGGCAAAAGTTGAGACTTGTAACATGATATTTTCCACTTCATCTAACTTAAGGGAGATTATCAATAGATCTGAAGTTGATAGTAATATTGAAATCATGTCGCTAGGCCCTATTGAGCTTGCATAGCAATCAATATTTTTGGCTTGTGCGGCAGACCCAAATCAATCTTCACCAATTGTATGGGTAGATTGTTCATTAGAATATGGTACTTCCTCCAATCCTTTTTCACGTATATTTTCTAATGATGAAGGAATCGTCCAATCAATGATGACGAAAGAAGAACCATGGGAAGATTATCATCATCATTCCCATCTTCGAGATCATGTAGAGGATTTTTCAAATGAGATTAATCACCCTTTAGTTGTTGATTTCCTGTCAAATTCTGTTTTCATAGATACAATAGATTTTGAGAGAAGCCTGTCAAATATCAAAGAAACGATTTAGACCAAACCTAACATTGTAGAAAACATTCATGTTGGCAAATCTTGTTCTCCATCAGAACTTGATATTTATCGTGCTCTCTTTCGTGAATTCTGAGATATATTTGCATGGTCATAGGAGGAGATGCCAGGAATTGACTCTAGTATAGTTGCACATGAAATCAAAATGTGTCCTGACGTCAAACCAATGTGACAGTGCCTCCATCCTATTCATCCAAAGAAGGTTTCTACTATTAAAATAGAAGTTAAAAAACTTTTGCATGCTGGTTCCATTTATCCTGTTCCTCTCACTGCTTGGGTTTCCCATATTGTTCCTGTCATGAAGAAACAAGGGACAATACGAGTGTGCGTCAATTATAGGGATTTTAATCAGGCTTGTCCAAAAGACAATTATCATACTCCGTTTATCGACCATATTATTGAAGAATGTGCTGGATATGAAATATTCTCATTCATGGATGGTTTTTCCGGCTATAATTGGATATATATCCGCCCAGAGGACCAATCTAAAACTGCTTTTATTTGTCCATGGGGCACATTCGCTTATAGGAAACTCCCTTTTGGTTTGAAGAACACAGGGGCAACATTTCAAAGGGCGATGAATTATTCCTTCCATGACATCAAACATATTGTTCAACCATACCTTGATGATTCACCTGCTCATTCACGAAAACAGACTGATCACCCACAACATTTGAGAGCTATATTTTTACGTTGTCGACACTACAAAATACGACTCAATCCACACAAATGTGTGTTTTGTGTTGGTTCTAGTCATTTTCTTGGATTCTTAGTGTCTAAGGAAGGAATTCGACTCGACCCATTTAAGGTTCAGGAAATTCTTGACTTGCCTCCACCTTAAAATCTACTTCAGTTACAAAGACTCCAAGGGAAGGCTAAATTTCTGAGGAGGTTCATTCCCAATTATGTTGAAATGGCTAAAGGATTTACTCATTTATTGAAAAATGGGATACCCTTCCATTGGGACTAGGTTGAACAAGCTTCCTTTGATTCTCTTAAAGATACCTTGATTAGAGCCTCATTAATGTATTCCCCGAATTATCAAAACGACTACTTCCTGTATCTCGTCACTGCAGATACAACCATTGGAATGGTTTTAGTCCAAGAGGAAGATGGGATTGAACATCCGATATATTATTTGAGCCGCAATCTCAATGATATATAAGTTAAGTACTCTTATGTCGAAAAGATAGCTCTAGCTGCTGTTTAAGCTGTACAAATATTTCACCACTATATCCTGCTTCGAAAGACAACTGTCATTTTGGATTTCAACCCTATGACATATATTTTGTCACGTCAATTGCTGGGGGGGAAAATACTCAAAATGGATCATCATGTTGTAGGAATTTGATTTGGAATTCATGAAATCCAAATCAAAGAAATCTCTTGTTTTCACCGAGCTTCTTTGCGACCTTCCCTCGAATACCATTGTTTCAACATCAGAACCATCAATTTTGGATTAGTCTCTGTTCCTGATTTCCTCATCTAACCCGTGGTATGGAGATATACTGATTTATCTCCAGACCCAAACTTTCCAGCCTGATACCTCTCGCTCGCAATAGCAATGTGTCCGATACCAAGCCAAATATTATCTGATCGTTGGCAACGCTCTTTACCGTCATGGTATCAATATGATTTTAGGAAGGTACCTCACTCATGAGGAAGCTGAGAAAGTTTTGAATGATTGCCATTCAGGTGCTTGTGGTGGAAACTTATCTGGTTATGCTACCGCACAGATAATTATCCATGCCGGTTACTTCTAGCCTTCCACATTCAAAGATTTCATTATTGCTGTCAGAAGCTGTCATGCATGCCAGATTTATGATTGTAAAGCTAGATTACCACCTACACCATTGCGTCCTGTCGTCGCTGTTGGACCATTTGCCAAATGGGGCAATGACTTCATGACATATAACCCCACCTCATCTGGGGGGCATGGGTACATTATAATCGCCGTTGACTATTTCACAAAATGGGCTGAGGTGATGCCCACATTAAACAATAGTGGCGAGACGACTGCACTTTTATTTTTCAACCACGTGGTTGCCCGGTTTGGTGTTCCACAGGCTATAATTATAGATCATGGGTCACATTTTCGCAATCACATGATGAGTGAGTTAACTGCCAAGTTAGGACTTTCACATGATAGTTCTACTCCTTATAATCCGCAAGCGAATGGACAAGTTGAGGCCATCAACAAAGTCTTGAAGTGAATGCTTCAAAGAATGATAGGGGTTCATAAACAAAATTGAGATTTAATCCTGTGCTCTGCCTTGTGGGCATATCGAACCTCGATTAGGAATGCAACTGGATTCACACCCTTTCAATTGATGTATGGTTTAGAGGCAATCTTGTTGATACAATGTGAAATTTCATCTCTCAAACTCACAATTGACCTGTTACCCAACACTTCTGATGAAGAAGTGAATTTCTTAGAACTCATCCATCTAGATGAAATGCGTCGTGAAGCCACATTGGATAACGAAGCACATAAGAAACGAATCAAGGCACAATATGACATAAATGTCAAGTCGTGCATTCTCTCGGAAGGAGACCTGGTTTTACTTTATGATTAGGGAGCTGATAAACTTGGAGCAGGAAAATTTGAACCACTATGGATGGGTCCTTATATTGTCAAGCGTGTTTTGGCAAAAGGTGCCTACGAGTTGGTGGATTATGATGGAATTCCATTGTCGTAGCCCCAAAATGGGTTGTACCTCAAACATTACTATGCTTAATTGAGTGTAGTAAATTCACTGTAGATATGATTTAATTGCATGTGTGTGTGTTAGTGTGTCTTTTAGAGTTTTTATGTGGTTAATTAATCCACTTTGAATTTGTTGCAGATGTCAGAATCTTCAGAACCATTTGTTGGTTACGCCGATGGTGCTAGTCGCAATACTTAGAACCTATCTTCTGCAGCATGGGTCATTTTCACTCCAAGTGGCAAGTTAGTGAGTTTTCAAGGGATTTGTATCGGTCATTCAATGAACAATATCTTTGAGTATAACATGTTGATCGAACTTCTCTCTGATGCTCGTCGTACTATAGCTAACAAACGTTTATACCTTCCGAAACCCAACAATTCTTTGTATGTTACTTAGAGTTCGTATTTTGAAAAGACATTTTGAGTACATTAAATATCAACATACTTCCAGAAACTTTAACACATTAACCGATTCATTAGCGAACTATGTGTTAAATAGACATTTGTGACACATGTAAAAGTAAATTTTCAATTCACATCATTAGTTGAATAGGATTGCATATAACCATATATAAAAAACCTGAATGTAAAATAGATGGATGTTTCAAAAGTTTTTACAAAATTTTTGTCCAAGACATGTTTGGTCATCTGACCTAAAAACTCAAAATTCATGCAAAAATCATCCTAAGTAGACCTAGTGATGATCATGACAACATGTCACATCTTGAGCTATCATGCGCAAGAGCCACATCCAATGGCCAAGAACACAAATAGTATGGCACTGTAGCTTCATAGGTAACTCTTCTATTCGGACATCCAGAATACCAAGGGTTAATCCCTCTACATGATCCTGCAACTCTACCAGTGTCTCGGCCAAATCCAAATCCTGGAGAAGTACTCTCCCAACATTTGTCCATGCAGGTTCACCTGCCTCCTGTTGATGTCTCGTAGTTCGAACAGTACCACATCTGGATGCATGAGAATGATTTTAGTTTAGTCTTGGAACATAAAAACACAAAAACATGTAGAAACTTAAAAATAAAAAAAACATTTTGGTCAATGAACAATTTACCTATAGCACCCCATTGAGCACCCACTAGTAAACTCAACTCTCAATCTCCACGAAAATCCACCCCTACGTATGGATGCTCCTCGATGACAATGTGTTGTTGATAAAGCCAACTAAATAATGCAGTAGAAAATGTAATAAATGACTAACCAACATGTCTAGCCATCAATTCAGCCCACCTCTGCCTCTATGGATCTCTGGGACCAGCTACACCCAGTGTTACATGCTGGGGTTGCATCAATGGAATTCTCTCTAAGGTAAAAGAAATTAAGAGTGATCCATAGCTAAAATTCTTGGTGTTACTGCTCTTTACCTTTCTCAACTGTTATTTCAGTGAAGAAAGTATTGCCTCACACTAGTTGAATAAAGTTGGCTCAAGACACTCAAGTGCATACTGCATGTATGATCTATTCGCTAGATGGAGTGTCACACTGCCTGCCAACTTTGTGATGGTGAAAAGGATTGTTCTCAAAGGAAAATCATGAATATCTTTGATGATTATCTTTCCATCCTTGCTAGGCTATGTACCTGGCCGACATAATTGTCGAACATAGTCCCTCACTGATTTCCCTCCACGAGAGGGGCCTAAAAGAGATATGGGGGCACCACGTCTCGACAACCCTGTAAGAAAATAAATATCATCGATCATAATAGGGACCACTTTGTCCCTTATGTGAAAATCCTGATCTGTTGGATCCCATGCATGAACTAGGAACTGCAATAGTTCTGATTGTTGCCTCATTCCAGACAACCTAAAGTATTTGAGCAACCCACAGTTTCTGAGGGCCTCAATTGTACCTGGATTATTTAGGGAAACCATGTCTTATTCTTCATGCTCTCTTTCTTGCCAAGTAATAGACATTTTGATTCAATGAAAGCCTGAAATCAAACCATAAGCTTAGTTAGGACCCCTTTCATGCAAAAACTGAAGAAATTTTGGGCCAAATTGGTGAAACAAGTTTGTGAAACTCACCCAGCACAGCCTAGGCAAGGAGACAGTGCACTACAGTGCAACAAACGTTCTATCTGGGTGCTCCTCGACATAGTTTTGGACATGGAAGCCTGTGTTGAGCCCAGGGCGAAATATTCAAACCCTAGGGACCCCAAAAACCCTAAAAACTTGCATGAAACTGTAAAAGAATGACATGAAAAGAAAGAGGAGGGGTATATCTCCAACCTGGTCCAGATGACACGAGAAATGATCCGTAAAATCTCTCACAATCAGCTGCTGAAGGTCAAGGTAAAAACAGGGTCAGAGCACAAAATGAGTGGTAAATATCAAATGGTGAAAATAACATGGTAAATTCTTGTTGTTATGTTTATTTCATAAGCATTAAATGAGTAAACTTTAGTATTTGCCTATTTTTACCAATGAAACAGGTACGTTTAATTCATTTAGTGTTGCTTTGGACAAATTTATAGCTGACTTACAGACTTTGACGTGCACGATCATGAATTGTACTTTGACCAAAGAGTGTACTTTTATCTCTTTTTTGAGCTTTGTTTAAACATCGAAAAAGGAACCCCCTTGGAGTCCTCTTTAAGCTCTTTTCAGACTCTTTAAATATGAAAATATTGTTGAGCGCTTATCCTTTTCAGCTCATTAACAGATTGGAAACAACATCTAATTAGTATAAGTTTAACCCTTTTCCAGAATGAGATAGAATATTTACGAAAAAGGAACACATTGATCGAACATGGTCAATAAGTTCTATTTTGTATTGTTTTACACCTTTTCGGAATTGAGAGACAAATATATGAAAAATAACTTGTGGAGTTTTATTTTTGTCCCTTTTCAAACTCTCTAAACATGAAAAGGACCGAGTTATCATTGTCGTTAGACTCGTTAAAATATCAAATA
Source organism: Pinus tabuliformis (assembly GCA_031772625.1). NCBI lineage: Eukaryota > Viridiplantae > Streptophyta > Pinopsida > Pinales > Pinaceae > Pinus > Pinus tabuliformis. The sequence continues at coordinate 846,413,678 of CM062810.1, read as the reverse complement.
GCAACAAACTTGTCCATCATGACAAGACCAAGTTTCACCTTCGCTAGGCTTGTTAAAACATCACATAGCAATGGATTCACCCAAAGGGTGGAATTATACAACAAGCATATGTTATCCTCCTCAAGATTGATAAAAGTAAAGAGGTACTAGTTAGCAATGACTGGGGAAAATGGGAAAAGGGGTAAACCACTTTATGGTAGCAGGTCACTCTTGAACATGACACTTTCACTTCATCACTGTGACTATTTGGGTTGGGAAATATACTTGATGGTCATAATACCTTGGTCTATCATACCATCCATTACTTTGGTTTTGGGTTAATGTTGCCAATCCATTCAGTGTCACCGACATGTTCAAGAGAAGTCACTCAGTTGAAATTCATTCTTTGCAATACTCATAAACCCTCATTTTCATGATCGCCATTCATGAACCTTGTGTCGTTAGTCACTTTCTGTCTCCAAAAATCATTACACTTGTTTCATGTCGTTGATGTGAGATACATCAAGGCCCTCGTGTGTTGAGTCACTTCTTGTTGACATTAGCACATTATCCAGAAAGTTGACTTAGAAACACCCATCGAGTACCTTAAGGCTTTCATACATCAATGGCAGGTTTCTCGCTTTCGGTGATAGGTTGACATCATTGGCCTTTGACTGAAAGACTTTGTATGGTTTTCAACATCAAAACATCCATTCACACCATGTAGAATGTACTGTAGTACCTTGAGGATCATTATCATTATCAGTGATTTCTCTCGCGTCTGTTAAGGACTTACATCATTGGTTGGTAATCAGACAGTGTCTTCCCATGTTCGACTTCAGATCACATATTCGCATGGTTAGACTCGTACTTGAGTGAATGATTGAACGAGATAGAATATCCCGGATCTAGTTTCATCCATTCAGGTTGCGATTTGAGGAAATGTACCAAATCATTTGTACAATGGATTTACATTGATGGTCATCCTATCATGGGTCTATATATGTAGACAACTATATATGTACTTGTAATGAAATTTTATATGCTGAGTATGGGTATGCCTTCCCTCAGCAATTCATGAGAAAAATTCAAAATATCATAAGATTATGTATGGTAATTGATGCAGGTCACCATCCACTTTGGTATTTCCTCATCACATCATAAAGCATATCACTCGACATTAACATTTTCAACTTTATGCTTTAGGGGGTAGCTGTTACAGATCCATTTGGGCACATCACTCCCATCATTCAGATCAGTACTATTAGGGCTCATCAAACCCTAATTCAGTTTCTACATGCCCTAGACAAGTCAACAATTTTAATGCCTCCTTCCTTGAGAGTTTCTTGGCCTGAAGCCCTCCAGAAATGCCTCCTTGAGGAACCAGCGCAACCTTGGTCAGGGGTAAGTGTGCTTCAGTGCATGTGGGCCCATGTCAGGGTGCTTTCTAGAGCACTTAGGCCCACTTTAACCTGCGCTGGGTGAGATTGAGCGAAATCATCATAAGGTTATGGGAATATTGTTATCTTCTGGAGCCATCTAAAATATTCCCACACTTATCATCTCTTATGACCTCAAAATTGGATATGGAATGAGTTAAGTAACCTCATATCCTATCATCCCTTCCTCCATGGAAACTAACTCTAAGTTTGGAAGGCCATTCAATACCCTCATTTATGACCAAACCACCATCATTTTCCTATAAATTAAGCACTCATCTAAGTGATCAGGGGCTGCATTTTTAGCAATTTTAAGGAGATATTGTTGGTGTGAGGTTTGAGATAGTAAGCAAGTATTTTTATGCTGCCAGAGTGTTGTGATTTTGATGTTATGTTGGTTGGAACCCAAGCTGGAAGAGTGACAATGGATTGGAATTCATGGTTGTAATTATTCCTTGTACTTAATAAAGCTGTTTACACCTTTTCCCATATTCTTGTCTTCATGTATGATGCTTGTATGTGTAAATGCTTTCGATTCCATTTGCTTATAGTAGATAAATCTGTTGCTTTGATTGGTTTTTGTCCTCTGTTTATGATTGCATGTACTTTTCAAGTGGATTAAGTTTGAGAAGGAGCGATGGGAGCCAAACAAAGGAGACAAAGGGAAGCAAAAGATAACATGTAGGTCCCTTGTCTTATTTATCTCCTATAGAAAAAGGTTAAGTGCTTTAAATCTATTTTTATAGGTGTAGCTACCCACCTAGGGAAATTGTGTTTATTCGTAGATGCAAAATTCCACATAACAAGGAACAAATCTATGTATTTCATAAAAAATATTTGATACGTGATAGCGAAGGAAACACCGATACACCACATATGCAATCCCAGGTGGTCCCTAACCGTGGCCCTGGTCATAGTATGGCTTGGCCTTGCCATTCTATTAACCATAATTAGCACCTAGAGTGAGCAAGATCTTGGAAGAAACGATTACCCCATCACAGAAACTAGACAAAACCCTAGAGGTCCTCTCCACCACTCTCTTCCCCCTATTCATGTCCTCAACTAACCAACATACACTAATGGGGCTGATTGTGCTTTAATTTAGTTGGAAAACAAAAGGATGAAGCCCACATTCTACTTGGGCAGGTCCACAAGTAAAGGGGAAAAACATTAAATAGGGAATGGGCCATGCTAACTAAGAAAAAACCTGGCTGGGTAGAATGCACAGGGTACAAAAAATAAATTTCACTGTAATGGTAGAGAAGGAAGGTGTCTTCTATAGGTGAAAACGTAAGAGTGGAACAAAAAAGTGAAGGCTGAATATTCCAAAAGAGGAGTAATGACAAGGAAGAAGGGGGGTGTATATTCAGTCAAGAATGGAGGGACATAGAGAGATATGGAACGGGAGACAAAGATCAATTTGGTGGTAGCTAGCTAAAGAAATCGAAGTGGTATTGCTGACTTAGAATAACAAAGCAATAACTTACCATAAGGTTGATGAACCCATTAGGAAGCTTTTGGATTAATGAATCTATTGGCCCGGAGAGAGATACATAGGTGCTTGTGGGGCTGATGAACCACCAGGTGTAGCCATGGGGTTGATAACACTAGTGATTTCACTCATTGTTGAACTACCTGGAGAAGTGGTCTCTATACTCCTATAATAGCTTATCGAAATCATGAACCTTTTCCATGTTGAAAATGATGTTGGCATTATGATACAGGTGTTTTCCTTGATGGAAACTCACACAGATGATAATTCACAATGCAATAGGTTAACAACAAAGGATTACAGATCAGAATGCAAAGATTGAAGAAAGAGAGTGGTTTAAGAAGTATACACTGGTTCAATTTGTCCAAGCAGCATATACATGCAGTTTAATAGAACAAAAGGAGTGTACACGTATACACACACTTTCACAGAAGGAAAAGCGCGTATGGGATGGAAAATCAAGGTTTTGGTCCAAGGTATTGGTACGAGGTATTTGGTCCAAGGTATTGGTCCAAGATATTTGGTCCGAGGTATTGGTTCGAGGTATTTGGTCTGAGGTATTTGGTCCAAGGTATTGGTCTTAAGTGGTTTTGGTCCAAGGTATTGAGAAAGGCCTAAAACTATATAAGGAGGAGAAGATCATTAGGCCAAGGTGTGAAAGTATTGAATATCTTATGAAGAGTTAGATCAAATATGTAGGTTATGGGTTTCTAATGCTTTGCTTGATCTGAACTAAGTATGCACCTAAGTGGTTGACGATGGATGATGGATTAGGATCATAAGACCTTAAATGAATTATCATTATGTCGTTTGATCATGGATAGTTTAGATCTGAATACTAATACATGTTTTATTCTGTAAATGTTATGATCTGGGTATTAATGAAGTCTGGAATAGCTGTGAAGTTTTTAAGTTAGTATTTGCAGATCTGTATGCTGGTTCACTTTGATAAAAGCATGTATACACGCTGGTTTGACACATTGAACTAGCATATACAATATGAAATATGTTGTTTGAAGTTGCAATTGGTTTTGGTTGTTGATGCAGAGTTCCAGGTTTTACTTTGTGTTCTGGTGACTATGTTCAGAATGCTCAGATTGATTGATTGTGATTTGCTTTAGTGATGATGGGTTTTTAGTGATTGATTGATTCAGTTGTGATTGATTAAGAGATTGATGATTGAGTTTCAGTGATTGGTTTCTGTAGATGTATTTGATGGTTGTATTGCAGTTGTGATTGATTTTTAGCGTCAATGTTACTAATGGGTCCAGTATGAAAATTGGATGAAACGTGGCCTTCAACTTGTGGTGTTGTATTCCAAGAGTATCTAGTCTGAAAATTTATGAAACGTGGTCCCTGGAGGAAGAGAGAAGGTCATAGCCTTCTGTAGGCTGATTCCTACATACTAGTAAATATATCAGCTAGTACAAGAGCCAGGGGGTTGGATCTCCCTTCCGGTAGCAACTGGAAAATGAGTGAAGGTTGGAGCCTTCTGTAGGCTCGCACCTATGTACTAGTAAAAAGATCGGCTGGTACAAGATCCAGGGGGTTGGAGCTCCCTTCCAGTAGAAACTGAAAAACAAGTGAAGGTTGGAGCCTTTTGTAGGCCGACGCCTATGTGCTAGTAAACGGATCAGCCAGTACAAGAGTGAGGGGGTTGTAGCTCCCTTCCATTAGAATCTGGAGAACGAGAGAAGCTGGTAGCCTTCTGCAGGTGGGTGCTTGTGTACTGGTATGATTCTGTACCAGTACAAGATTGTAAATAGGTTTTTCTTATATTAAAAGAAGATGACAACAGGTGGTTTTTGTCCCGCATTGAGTTTCCACCTTAAATCTTGGTGTTTATGTGTGTTTCTTATGTGTGACAGTTTATTCTGTTATTACTGCACATGGTTACTATTTATATGGTTAATGAAGTACTGATGCATTGATTAAAGATCAACATTTAATGAATTAACTGAATCATAAGTTCGCTGGATATACGCTAGTTGCTTTAAAGACAATTGTGTGTACACGTGAGTTACCTTCATTGAAGTAGCATATATAAATTTGAGTATGAAATGAAAAAGTTATTGATTTGATAAATACTGATTCACCCCCCTCTCAATATTATTTCCAACAATTGGTATCAAAGCTAGGTCCTTTGGCAGAAGCTTGATCGCTTGAAGGAGATCCATAGAAACAATGGGAAAGAAGCTAAAGAAGAAAGCACCTCAGAAAAAGAAGACATATCAAAGGAATAGTGACAGCAGGAAAGACAATTGGCTATTAGGTGGAAGTAAGTATTCAGTTTCAGAATCACCTCAGATTGAAGATGAACAAGCAAATGAAGTATCAGGTACAAATTTTTGGTCTTATAGTGATACTTTTCCTTGTTCATGCAATATTGAATATATTGGAAGGGATCGTGAAAGAAACATAGAGGAAGAAGTTAAAAGAATCATAGATAAAATCAAAGATCAACAAGATCTATCTAACAAAAGGGATTGTGCCTTCAAAGAAGAAGTTACCAGATCAAAAGCTCAGCTGGAGGAAGGAAACAAAGTAAAGAAGCAGTACAAGGAAAAGGAAGATCAATGTCAAAAGCTACAGTATGAAGTGAAATCATTAAGAAATAAAGTAAATGAAAAGAGTACAACAATTAAGAGACTTAAAGATAGATCCAGTTACTATGAAAGTCTTGAAGCTAAGATCCTCTCAATAAAAGAAGATCTTGAAAATAAGCAGAATGAAGAACTACCTCAAGCAGATGAAGAACAAGAAAATGAGATTCTCAAATTAAGGTAACAAGTGGAAGAAAGAATAAAGGCTAAAGAAATCTTGAAGAAGAAATATTTGGAAAAGGAAGAGCAATATCAAGTTGAGGTAAATATTTTCAAAGGTAAATTAGAAGAAAAGGATAAACTGTTACGATTTCAAGACAGTACTAAGATTTTGGATAATATTCTTAGTAGTCAAAGGTATCCTACCATCAAAAGTGGTCTTGGTTTTCATGAATCTATTGAAGGTGAATCTAGCTCACAAGATGAGGCAAGGAACTCTAATGAAAATTCTGAAATGATCAACAAGGAGATAAAAGGTCAACCCCATCAACAACCAAGGAAAGAAAGTCTTAAAATAAAATCATTTACTCCTAACTATGGAAGTGATAGTCGGTTATTTGCTCTGATAAATAATGTTGAATGTTTTGTATGTCATAATTTTGGCCATGTTGCAGCTAGATGTAGAAGTAGATTGGTTCAAGCTAATAACCGTCACACAGAAAGATCATCAGCTTCAAGGTACTTTAAGGGATATTGTTTTTCTTGCAATATGTTTGGTCACAAAGCCATCGACTGCTATAGAGGGAATAAGAAACATATAAGATGTTATTCATGTAAAAAGTTTGGACATATAGCAAAGGAATGTAGGAGAAAATTTCGGCCACCATACCAAAAGGAGAAAACATCATCACACTCAAAGATATGGAAGAAGAAGGAAGTACATAAAAAAAGATGTGGCATAGCACAATATACAAACATAATAGACTCAGGGGAGCTGAAAGTGTGAAACTTTAGTGCTTTAAATCTCATACGCAGTTATCATGAATAAAAGTCACATATATACGCAAGTTCAAAGTTGCACAATCGGGTATATGGGGTTTTGAAGAAAAAGCAGTGGGATAGACTCAGGAAAAGGGGTTTGATATGGTTTAGTCGATTATCAAATATCTGTTCTGTTCTGATTGATGATTATAGTCTATTGATAATATGTAGAAGTGCTCTTGGCCCTCATAAATTATTCATGACTTGATGTATATCTGATTGATGATGATGCCTTGATGACTCTACTGATATTTGCAATGACCAGATCTGACAGTGAACGACTGGCACAAGTTTAGGGGGAGCATATGCTTCTAATAATGCATTGTTGGCATTATCTTGGTACATGAAGATGCTTATACTTCTTGATCCACATAGTTGTTTTGATTCAAGTTACTCTTTTGATGATGGACATATACAGGATGTTAATCTTGATGTTGCTGATAGATGCTGATGGGGAAGTGTTGGGCTTCAGTTTTGATCTCTTTTTGCTTTGAGAAACTTATCTAACTATCCATTTATCCTTCATTTTCACTTCATCCATCTCATTTTAATGAATATTTGAAGTATAATCAGGTATTTAACTTTAATTTTTCAATTTCTAGAGTTTTTATAAAAGTTTGATTTTAAGTGCAATTTTGGCAATTTCAGAAATTCCCGTAATCACTTTATGGTTGATATGGATGCAGGCCACCTTAGCACGAATGGGATGCATGAATGGAAAGCTTGGGAACTAGGAACAAGCCACCTATGCTTGGTTCAACCAGATCGAGCTTTATTATGCCTTTTTGGAGCTAGTCAATCATGACTAGTCATCCAGAAATCCCATCTAAATAGGGCTGTTTTGGGATTCCAAGATATTAGTCATATTTCTTGGGATGAGGAAGGTGGATTCGACTTGGATAGGTGGATTAGAGTATATATGTTTGTTAGAGTGATTTTAGATCAGTTGGTTTCATGAACCTCTTATTTAAGAGCCACACTTTGATGGCTCAAAACACTTGACATATGATACTTTTATGCTGTAATATTTTTGGTGTGAAGACTTAAGTTAGAGACTTGTGTTACTTTCATTTTGCTGATCAATACATGGATGTTTTTCTGATATAAAGCTTCTGATATCATCTTCATAAGTGTGCAAGGCAAGGGTGGAGGGCCCCCACTCCAAGCTAAGTACACTTCCAAGTTAGACTAGATTTCTTTCATTGCGAATCTGGTTGATGGTAGCTTTAGTTTTTCAAAGTCTTATTTCAGATTGCATCATGATTATGAATAGTGATTGATTTAAGTTGTTAATGGTTTATTCATCATCTAATTGAGTTGGGAAACAAATGTTCAAGTTGGGCATTCTCTCTATGAAATGGTGAATTAGAAGTAGTCTCTTTTGTTTACATGCAACTAGTTTGTTTCCATTTAGATTTATATCTTAAGATGAATAAGTTATGTTGGAAAAATTTAAGTGTCTCTTAAGTTAAGAGCCTTTTTCATGTATGATTTATGCATCTTGAGTTTCTGGTTATCATCTCTAATTCATGAAGTAATAATTGAGTTGGAAGTAGACTTCTTGAGTTCAAGAACTCTTTCAATGTTTCCTCTTTTAAGCTGATTGAATCAAGAGTTTTAAGATATATTTTCTCTTAGTTTTTAATCATTTATCTTTCAAAGTTTGATTGTATTTGATCTTCACAAATAGTGAATTTGCCTCCAAGAATAAACAACCCGGATTGATAGTAAATAATTGTGTTAGTTTAGGAACATAAATTAGCTCAACATTTTGGCGCCGTTGCCGGGGAGGCAAATATCAGCATAGTCAATAGAGAGATAAAATCCAAAATACACAAAAACATTAGTTACATTTCATTTCTTTAATTATGTTTCTTTATGCCTAGAGTTAGAGATCCTCAAGGTAGATTTATCAAAAACCCCCCACAAGTAGAGATAGGATCATCACATACACCTGTGACTGGTAATCGAATCATTGAAGAGCTGATTGAAAAACAAAGGAGTGGCCAAAGATTAACCTTGATTGAAAGGCAAACTTTGTCAGCTTGGGAGACAAAGCAAAAATTCTCCACTTCCGGAAAACTAAAAGAAAAAGGGAAACAAGTTGTTTTTCCACCCTTCGATCCTCCTATCTTCCCGCAACTTGAACCTCCACCTGAAATTGTAACAACTCCACAAATGGCAGAAGAAGAAGGACATGGATCCATTCATCTTACTCCTGAAGAACAAAGAGCTGAAAATGAAAGACAAGAAAGAGAATGGAGGAGGAAGAGAGAGGAAGAAAGGAAACAAGAAAATGATAGGAAATTAGAAAATGACAGGAAAAGACAAGAAGATGGACTTGACCAAGAATCTACTTTTGGTTTCCCAATAATAGATACAAGTGAAATACTAGGAGAAGAAGTAAAGATGAAAAACATTCCACCTTCTGTGTTGCCAAACTTCTATGGAATGTCTACAGAAGATCCGGATTCATTCATGTTTGAATTCGATATCTTATGTAGAACATATGGTTATACTGATGATGTCCATAAGCTCCGTCTTTTCCCTGCAACATTAAAAGCAGCAGCTTTAAAATGGTTTATGGGTTTAGGAGAACAAACAATAGCCTCCTGGGATGATATGCGAACTGTCTTCCTTAAGAAATATCAGCCTTATTGTAGATCTAGAGATTCAAAGGAAGATGTGTTTAGAATGACACAGCAAGACGATGAAAATCTAGAAGAATATTTAGAACGGTTTGCATATAATCTGCAGAAGTCTAAACAACATTCCCTAAACCAAGAAACTGTTAGAACAATCTTCCTCAAAGGCATAAGAGATGAGTACCTTGACATTTTAAATGTAATGGGTAAAGGAGATATTTCAAATCTTCCATTTGATGAAATTGTCGAGTTATGTCAGAAATATTCTAGAGGAAGATCAAAATCCGGAAGAAGGGAAGTGAGTTCCAAAGCAGCAAAGTCAGCTGCAGGAGGGATAACAAGGGCTGAAATAGGAAGTCTATTGGAAAATTTCAAAACAGATCTTTTGAGTACATTAGGGACACAAGTAGATGTGCTAAAGGCAAACAAGAAAAAGGAAGAACAAGAACAAGCCTTAGCAATATTTTGTTCAAAATGTAAAAAGAAACATCCTTTGAGAGATTGTCCTTTAGATAGCATTCAAGTGTGTGGTCTTTGTACAGGCAATCATTCCACTGAAAATTGTGTAACATTAAAAGACTTACAAACTAATTCAATGGAAGAAATGCAAGGAGCAGAAGGCTTCTATTATGTTGCACCAAGGAGACCATGGCCACCTAGAATGCCACAACCGAATCAGCCACAAGTCCCTCAGCAAAATTATGCTTATCCATCTTATAATCCTTGGACCCCTCCAATGCCATGGCAAGCTTGGCCTCCACAACAATATCCACAACAACCTGCACAAGGTTGGAGAGGATATGGTTATGGAAACCAACAGCCACAACAGTCTCAACAATATCAACAGCAATACCAGCAACAGTACCAACAGCCATTTTCATATCCGCAATATCCTCCATCCATGCCATTTCCGCAACAAAATTCTGCATATCCATTCCAGCAGCAGAATCCACCACCATTTCTGTCACAACCACAACAGTTACAGTTACCTTCAAATCAACCCAGACCAACACAATTACCATCCCAACCGGTGGCAAATCCAAATAACAAAGCGGACAAATCTGCATATACAGTAGAGGAAGCAGCATATTATCCTGCATATTCAATTCTTCCTCTTGATGATGTCCACTTAAGGTCTGGAAAAGTACTTAAGAAAGATTCTCCTCCAATTATAGAAGAACCAGTTGAACAAGGGGAATCATCTGAAACAACACAAACTAAGGTACAAAATCAGAAAGGAGCAAATATTACACAAACACCACCTTATCCTGAAAGGTTGGTAGAACAACAAATTCAAAATCAAATAACCCTTCCTGAATTTGATATCTTAGATGAGTTAAAAAATGCATATGTTAAGATTCCTTTATTAAAATCCATCAAAGAAATACCGATATATGCAAAGACAATAAAGGAATTGTGCATTAGGAAAGAAAGAAAGAAAAAGGATCCTGCAACAATCCAAGTCATTGGTAAATTAGCAAGTCTCATGTCTACTCAAACTGTAATAGAAAAATATATTGATCCTGGTATCCCAATGGTTACCATATCAATAAATAATTTCTCTGTACCTAATACATTAATAGACTTGGGAGCAGCTATCAACGTAATGACAATGGAAACAATGAAAACTTTGCAATTAAACAACATTAGATCAACCTCAACGGTATTGGAATTAGCAGATAGATCTAAGGTTGTTCCTGAAGGAATGTTAGAAGATATCATAGTTTCCTTGGATTCATGGGAGTATCCTGTTGACTTCTTGATCTTGCAACCAAAGACAAACTTGGGAGGACATCCTCTGATATTAGGCAGACCATGGTTAGCCACTGCAGATGCCTTCATAGGATGCAGATCTGGAAGTATGATAATTTCACATGGAGATGAGAGGAAGCATGTCACTCTTTATTCACCTGCACAAACCACTTCTTTAGAATCAATACTTGAAACCCAGGAAAAGCAACAAACAAAAGCAGTTTCAAGTATCAATCAATTCTTTGATTTTAGAGAAGAAGAGGAGAATGAAGATCTGATGGATCTCTTTATCTCAGAACCAAATATTTCAGAGCAGCTTAGGAAAGTTCAATATGAAGCTGCAAATGAACTTTTGAATCAATGTTTTCAGGAAACATGTACTATTAGAACTTTGCAGCACTCTTTGGGAGACATCTTTCCTGTAAACACAATTAGCAACCCAATAATCAAAACAATTGAGGTACATCCTGGAAAATATTTAAATATTGGAAACCAGCTGCAATCAAAACAAGAACAAGAGGTAATTGCATTACTACAGAAATACTCAAAAGCATTTGCCTGGGATTACACTGACATGCAAGGAATCCATCCTAACACATGTATCCACCACATCTATACAGATGATAAACTTAAACCTGTTAGACAACCACAACGAAGAATGAATCCAATGATGAAAGAAATAGTGAAAGAAGAACTGCAAAAACTGCTAAATGTTGGATTCATCTATCCTATTTCAGATAGTCAATGGGTTTCACCACTGGTTGTTGTACCAAAGAAAAATGGAAAATGGAGGGTATGTATAGATTACCGAGAATTAAACAAGGCTACATTGAAAGACCATTTTCCTCTACCATTCATTGACCAGGTGCTAGATTCTTTGGCTGGAAAGAAATACTTCTCTTTCTTGGATGGGTTTAGTGGGTACAATCAGATTAGAATAGCAACAGAAGACCAAGACAAAACTACATTTACTTGCCCTTGGGGAACCTATGCATATAATGTTTTGCCTTTTGGTTTATGCAATGCACCTGCAACTTTTCAAAGAGCAGTGCTTGCGATATTTGCTGATCTAGTCCATGAATGTGTGGAAGTTTATATGGATGACTTCACAGTGTATGGAAACACATATGAAGATTGTTTGAACAATCTTGAGAAAGTCTTGAAGCGATGTATTGAAACAAATCTGTCATTAAGTAACGAAAAATGCTATATGATGTTAACAGAGGGTATAGTTCTGGGACACCATATTTCCGGCTCCGGAATTAAGGTGGATCCAGCCAAAATTCAAGTCCTAGTTAACTTAATGCCACCTACAACTCAAAAGGAGGTTAGAAGTTTCTTGGGCTATGCGGGCTATTACAGAAGATTCATAGAAAACTTCAGCAAATTAGCTCAACCCCTGTTTAAACTTTTAGCAAAAGATGTTGAATTCCAATGGACGAATAGCTGTCAAAATGCTTTTCAAATTTTAAAAGATAAACTGTCAGTGGAACCCATACTTCGAGGGCCAAATTGGTCTTTGCCTTTTCATATTTCCACTGACGCATCAGACACTGCAATAGGTGCCTCTTTGGGGCAGAAAGAAAATTTGTTCAACTATGCAATATACTTTATCAGTAAGAATTTGACACCTGCAGAAACAAACTATACAGTCACTGAAAAGGAAATGTTAGCCGTTATACATGCAGTAAACAAATTCAGGCATTACATCACAGGATATCAAGTTTTTATTCACACAGATCACTCAGCAATAAAATACTTGATGAACAAACCCATCACTAATGGACGAATTACTAGATGGCTCCTGTTATTGCAAGAATTTAACATTACAATCCAAGACCGGCCAGGTAAAGAAAACCAGGTGGCTGACTTTCTGTCCCGCATCCAATCACCTGAAGACCCAAATCCAGTTATAGACAACTTCCCTGATGAACATCTGTTTGCCATAGCAGTTAAAACACCTTGGTTTGCAGATATTGCTAATTATTTGTCATCTGGAAAATTTCCAACTCAATTCACTAGCAAGCAAAGAAAGAAAATTGTTAGAGAAAGTTCTAGGTATAGCTGGGTGAATGGTGATTTGTTTTATACAGGTTCAGATCTAATGATTAGAAAGTGTGTGCGTGAAGATGAAATCCTAGATATTCTCAGGGCATGTCATGACGAACCATGTGGTGGTCATTTTGTAGACAAGCGAACAGCATACAAAGTGCTGCATTTGGGCTATTACTGGCCATCTATCTTCAAAGATTCTAAGGCATATGTCAAACAATGTGACAGTTGCCAAAGAACAGGGAGACCCATCATGTCAGATGAAATGCCGCTCAAGCCACAAGTCCTTATTGAACCATTTGAACAGTGGGCACTTGATTTTGTTGGACCCATTAATCCACCATCAAATGGAAAAAGATACATCCTAGTGTGCACGGACTATGTAACAAAATGGGTGGAAGCCAAAGCAGTGAGCAGAGCGACAGAAGACACAGTGGTTACCTTCCTCTTTGAAGAAATTTTTGTGAGATATGGAGTTCCAAGACAAATAGTGACAGATCAAGGAACGCAGTTTACCTCAAAGTTAGTGCGGGATTTGACAGAGAAATATAAGATAAAGCATAGGAAGTCTACTCCATATCATCCTCAGGCAAATGGTCAGGTAGAATCCACAAACAAAGTCTTAGAAAACATCATGACTAAGACAGTGCAGCAGAATAGAAAAGATTGGTCTGAAAAGTTGAAGGATGCATTGTGGGCCTACAGAATCACATGGAAAAACACAACTGGTTTTAGTCCATACCAGTTGGTCTATGGGAAAGAAGCCTTGTTTCCAATTGAATTTCAGATACAAACCTATAGACTAGCAGCAGAATTGGGCATGGACCTGACTGAAGCACAACAACAAAGGATCATGGAACTTAACCAATTGGATGAACATCGTCAACAAGCAATTGAACAGACAGCATTAGTACAACAACAGAGAATCAAATGGCATGATAGATACATAAAGACAAAGAAATTTCATAAGGGAGACTGGACCTTATTATTTGACTCCAAATTCAAGGATTTTAAGGCAAAATTTACAACACACTGGCTAGGGCCATATGAAATCGAGGAGATCTTTGATAACGGAGCAGTGAAGATAAAGACCATTGACCAGGCCCCCACCTCATTTGTTGTAAATGGTCATAGGCTGAAAGTTTATCATCAGCCTATTAGTAAAGAGACATTCATGAAACAACTGGTAGAAGAATCAGGACTGGAAATTATGGCTCTGCCATCTTCCAGTTCAGAAAAAGAATAAAAAAATAGTAAAAAAAAAAAAAAATATCTATAAAAAAAATATATATATAAATATATATATATATATATATATATATATATATATATATATATATATATATATATATATATATATATATATATATATATATATATGAAAAAAAAACAAAACAAAAAAAAAATAAATAAATAAATTGTTTGCTGGTGAAAACCAGGCCACTGGCACTAAGCAAACGCGAATTCATAGGGGAAAACCAGGGAAACTTGGACTCTATGAATTCAGTATTCTTGTTTTACTACTCTCACAATTTCAATGCAGGACCTTTCCACAATTGACTTGAGGACAAGTCAAACATTTAACAAGGGAGAGTCTTGTAGCAACCTCTTAGCTGCCACAGCTAAGGGATTGTGTTGTTCACTTTGGACTTGAAGCAAATTTGTTGCAGCAGAACCAGAAGGGACCCGAGAAGAAACATTATTCAGTGGGACCTGAAGCAAACTCAGTTGCAGCAGATCAAATCATTCTAGAAGCATTGCAGAAGGGACCTGAGATGAAACATTATTCAGTGGGACCTGAAGCAAACTTAGTTGCAGCAGAACCAGATCAGAGCCGACATAATCATTGCAGAGGGACCTGAAAAGGGAAACATTATTCAAAGGGACCTGAAAAATTCAAGAAAAAGAGCATAGTAAACAAGGACCAGTAATAAAAGTCTACTTTTCATCCATTCCACTTGTACAAACAGCATTCAACATTCCACCTGTACAAACAGCATTCAACATTCCGCCTGTACAAACAACAGCAAGGGAGTATATTCATAGCCATTTTGTGCTTGAAATTCAATTTTTTTTTAGAAACTTCTAGTTTTGATCTAATTGAAGTTAGTATCTGCAAATATTCATTGATATTCATTCCCAGTATATATACCCTACATTCCCTATTCATATTCCATTTCATTTCATCTCATATAACTTTCCCTAGGTATTTTCCTTAAAAGCAAAAGAATCAAACTGGGACCACTCTTTTCACCTGCACATGAACTCAGAGCATTAGAATGATTATAATTTTAAATATGACCTCAATGGTCATTTTAAAATTATAAAGCTATGTTATAAAAGATATGCGCTAAAGTATGAAAATATTGAACATATATATCATAGGTTATAAGGCGCTAAAGTTATTTCAAATGTGCATAACCTAATAGTGTTGCAAAAAGAAATATGGTATGCGCATATATCAAAGGTATTGGGTATAAAAGTATTGCGCATACAATATGGAGACATATATATATAATCTAATGCGCATATCTAAACAATCAAAAGCATATAACATAGTGATAAAAGGGCCACGGGCAATGTAATGGTGCAAGTGGAATATGTAAAGATATAAGTGGAGGCCGTAAGCATTCAACGACAATGGTGAGCGAAGCTATGGTATGGCATATATATATTTCAAAAACATATATGTTTAAACAAGTTATGTCATATATATTTCACAAGTACTAAACCGTCGGCATTCACATACAATGATAAGAAAGGATGGTATTTAACCAAGTTGTGGCATAGATATATAATGGCAAAACGTTTCAATTGCGAAGGTTATGAATTCAAGCTTTGAACGTAAATCATATGGAATAGTTTTTGGCACATTATTACACCAGCCATATGATAATAACCATACAGCAGTGCTACGGCCAGGTAAGGAATGATAATAATCAAATATCATTGTGATGGAGGGCACGACGGAAGCCACAATCAACAGACGTTGCCGCAATGAATGAAATGAGAAACCATAAACTCCACGCGGGCCAACACGCAGGTACGGTGATGACACGGTGTAATGCCAGCATATGGCTATTGGCTGGAGTAGCAGTGGAGGATATGCGTAGGAAACAACAAATACGGCCATCCTCATGACTCAGTCGGGCGACTGAGTCAATGAGGACGGCCATGTAACCACGCATACCAACAAATGAAACGCAGGTACAATAAGGAAACGGTCATAAGCAAACCTTCCCTGCGCAGTTCAAACCACAATTCTTCATTGCCAGAGCTCAGTAAGTGGAATTTGAAGCCGAAACATAGTAAAAAGGGAAAGGAGTGAGTTGAGTGAGAATTTAAAGGCAAAATCTGAGTCATGCGAGTAGAGGAAGCCGAGTTTTGCAAGTAAACAAGGTAAGATTTGAGTTGATTTCGCTCGATGACTGTAGATAAGTATGAGTTTCGCCATTAACTCACAGACGTTGTTGCTCTGCCACCAGTTCGATTGACCGAAGAAAGAGGGATTTGAAGAGTTGTTTGCATCCCACGCGGCCAGCGACACTCAGGTAACGCTTAAACCGGGATAACTCCAAGTTTGCAGCATGTATGGATAGGTTAAACGGATTTGTATGCGTAAAGTATGGTGTAGAAACAACGGTCAACAATCCGGCATTTAAAGTTACATGTTGCATGCATAACACGAAAAGGAATTTTGAGTTAAATGTGGGATTTAATGCATTAAATCCGGATAGTTAGTTTGAGTAGGAGAAGCAGGAAGCGTTAAAAGCCATTTATACGCACTGCTTGTTTACTATTGTTGCATATTCCTTTTTGCCATGCGCGCTGCCAACAGAGGAACGCAATAATCATGGAAGGTTTGCCATATGTGTGTTGAACGCATTGAAGTAGATTGTTAAGGGTTGTGAGCGCTGCTTGTTACAACCGTTGTTACATTTAAAACTTCACTTTGCTGAGCGCTAAACCTCTGTCAAATGCATGTGAATATGTGGATTGTTCAAAACAGAGAACGCGTGAATCATGGAGTGTGTCATATAGGTGTTGATGCAATAAATTAGTTTGTTGAGCGCTGGTTGTTATATGTATGGGCTGCTAAACTGAGTGCATTGGTATATGCCGAGAGGATGGTCAATTAAAAACAGAGGAATGCTGTAGGGTGTATGCAAAACAAGTCCAATGTATAATGCGCCCTGTGTATCAATGCATTTGTGCCATATTCAGAGGATTGAAATACGTAGGAATGCCTGAATATATGCTATGTTGATTGCAGAACTGAGTTGAATGATAAATTTGCATTGTTTGTGCCTTGAGGCCGAGTGTTTCATCGTCTGCGTTTTTAGAAAAAAAATTTGTTTGACACCTGTTATAAGCAGTAGGAAAAATGAGGCCGAGCGCATGTGATTAGTCCTCCAGGCTTGTAACTCTGTCAATAGAATTCATATGCAGTATTTGTTATATAAAACGCAGTCATATTTTTGTGAAAAATAATGAAATGGATAGGCCGAGAATGTTCTGAAGTATTTGTGGAGGCCGAAAGTGATTTGCCATAACAATCATTTTCTTGCAAATTTGTTGAAAGGCCAAGAGCATTTGTGCGTTATACAGTCATTTTTATGGGCAGAGAATGTTTTTTTTAAGAGGCAGAGAGCAAATTGTTGTATTACAGTCATGTTTTAAGGATCTGTTGAGAGGCCGAGAGCAAATTTTTTAAGTTTTTGTTTGTTTAAATACACAGTAACGCATGTTGATTTGAGTCAAGGAAACATGGTTATTGCTTAATGTGTATTTAATTTTCAAAACAAACAGAAAACAGAGTAATTGATCGAAGATATGCAGGTGTTGTGTGCCTTAACAGGGATTTGAAACAGAGTTTGTGCAGAGGAAAGACAGCAGAGGTTACAGAGGACAGAGTCAAGCAGATTAACAGTGGAGTCAGAGGAGGAAGGTAAGCCTCATTGCTTTTACAATTTCATTTAAAAACAATAGCCATAATTTTTGTTCAAATGAAGTTAGTAACAGCAGAAGATTATATTGATTGGTTCACAGAAATCATGACAAACCGGGTAGAACCAAAATTTCAAATTGAGAGTTGGAGCAAAGAAACTGTAGAGAAACTGTATCAGTCAGGAATGATAGGATTCCTACAGAAATTTAATGGCTATTCTGATCAGATAACTAAAGACTTCATCCATAATTTCAGTCATGACCAAACTCAAGTAGGAGAAGTCAATATCCCAGTAACTCAAGAGTACTTGTCCAAAGCCTTAGAGTTACCGATGATAGGGGAAAATTATCACAAAGGTGTACATTTCAAGGAGAAAGGGTGGACTTTCTTCCTTGAAAAGAACCGAAAAGGAACATTTGATAGGACTAAGGGGATACCCAGGAAATGGTTCAGTGAACCATGGAAGGAACTAGTCTTGGTTGTTCAGAAGTTTTTAACATGTGATCGTGGTTACAGCATTGCTCATTTATATCATGTTAGATTACTACAGCATATTAAAGGGGATGAAAGAATCAATTTACCATATTTCCTGCACAAAAGTCTTGTAAAAATGATTGAATCAGTGAAACAAGAAAATAGGCCAAAGTCAGCACAAATCTATCATCAGGGGTTAATTAAAATCTTAGTGGAATACCAGGTAAAATCAAAGGGCCTAGAATGGAAAGAATTCATGCATAAAAATCATTTTACAGAACATCTTATTGATATACAGGAAAAGGTAGAACAGGAAAGTAGAAGCATGATGAATTCTCCCCTATATCCAAGGACCAGAGCTAGGAATATGGCCATGCATGAGACTGAAACATCTTTTATGTCTGTTCATAGGAATAGAACTTCTATTGATCTTGAGAAAGAAGTAGAAGCTTATTCTCCTAGAAAACCAGAAGAGCAGGATATAGCACAAGAGCCCCTTGAAAGAGATTCCATATATAATGATGCAGGAGAATCCTTAATGAAAACCACTCAGGATTTTGAAAAGGAAATTCATTTGGCCAAAATCCAAGACTTAACAGATCAGATAGAAATAAGCAAAATTGTGGAAAAGGAATTGAAATCAGAGAACAAGGCACAGAAAAAGGACAATGCAAAACTAATGAAAACAAATGAAAAGTTGCAAGAAGAAATAAGCAGGCTAAAAAGGAGAAATGAATTGCTTTCCAAACAGGCATTTCAGTGGTTAAAAGATAAAAACATGTGGAAAGCTAAATATGAAAAACAAAAGGTGAAGGCAGCAATGTTAAAGGCAGGGCAGGAATCAAAATTTGATTGTGTGAACAGGGAACCAGCTACAGGTACATCATCTACTTCAGAGGGCAGAAGGTCCAAGAGGAGCAAGCAAGCATGGGGACATGCTTGATCATAAGCATGGGAGAGATGTTGGGCTTCAGTTTTGATCTCTTTTTGCTTTGAGAAACTTATCTAACTATCCATTTATCCTTCATTTTCACTTCATCCATCTCATTTTAATGAATATTTGAAGTATAATCAGGTATTTAACTTTAATTTGTCAATTTCTAGAGTTTTTATAAAAGTTTGATTTTAAGTGCAATTTTGGCAATTTCAGAAATTCCCGTAATCACTTTATGGTTGATATGGATGCAGGCCACCTTAGCACGAATGGGATGCATGAATGGAAAGCTTGGGAACTAGGACCAAGCCACCTATGCTTGGTTCAACTAGATCGAGCTTTATTATGCCTTTTTGGAGCTAGTCAATCATGACTAGTCATCCATAAATCCCATCTAAATAGGGCTGTTTTGGGATTCCAAGATATTAGTCATATTTCTTGGGATGAGGAAGGTGGATTCGACTTGGATAGGTGGATTAGAGTAGATATGTTTGTTAGAGTGATTTTAGATCAGTTGATTTCATGAACCTCTTATTTAAGAGCCACACTTTGATGGCTCAAAACACTTGACATATGATACTTTTATGCTGTAATATTTTTGGTGTGAAGACTTAAGTTGGAGACTTGTGTTACTTTCATTTTGCTGATCAATACATGGATGTTTTGCTGATATAAAGCTTATGATATCATCTTCATAAGTGTGCAAGGCAAGGGTGGAGGGCCCCCACTCCAAGCTAAGTACACTTCCAAGTTAGACTAGATTTCTTTCATTGCAAATCTGGTTGATGGTAGCTTTAGTTTTTCAAAGTCTTATTTCAGATTGCATCATGATTATGAATAGTGATTGATTTCAGTTGTTAATGGTTTATTCATCATCTAATTGAGTTGGGAAACAAATGTTCAAGTTGGGCATTCTCTCTATGAAATGGTGAATTAGAAGTAGTCTCTTTTGTTTACATGCAACTAGTTTGTTTCCATTTAGATTTATATCTTAAGATGAATAAGTTATGTTGGAAAACTTTAAGTGTCTCTTAAGTTAAGAGCCTTTTTCATGTATGATTTATGCATCTTGAGTTTCTGGTTATCATCTCTAATTCATGAAGTAATAATTGAGTTGGAAGTAGACTTCTTGAGTTCAAGAACTCTTTCAATGTTTCCTCTTTTAAGCTGATTGAATCAAGAGTTTTAAGATATATTTTCTCTTAGTTTTTAATCATTTATCTTTCAAAGTTTGATTGTATTTGATCTTCACAAATAGTGAATTTGCCTCCAAGAATAAACAACCCGGATTGATAGTAAATAATTGTGTTAGTTTAGGAACATAAATTAGCTCAACAGGAAGATCATATATGGTGTATGATAGTTGCTGATGACTATCATGGTTTTGTTTATATTTTTTGGTCCTTGTTATAAATTTCGTGTATATCGTTTTATGTAAAGGTAATGAAAAGACCTAATTTGTAACCCCACTATGCATGGGAAGGATGATGTAATAATTTCTATTTCAGTCATGTATAAACATTTGGTATATCCCCACTTGGTTGGGTGGACGAGTTAAAATTGATGTATCCCCACTTGGTTGGGAGATTGATGTATGTATGAGTCATTGATGATAGGAAGGTCGTGCTCACATAGTTGAGTTATAGAGTCATGTTATTCTTTTGGAAAATATTTTTGCAAACTTTGCATGTGATCAAGGGGAGCATGGATGGTTTAGTGCATCTCAACATGTACAAAGGGGGAGCTTAATCAGAGAATTCAGCATGTACTTAGGAAGAGCATGGACAACATAATGTATATCAAAGGGGAGAATATCTTGGTTCTCCATTTGCCCTTGATGTCAAAGGGGGAGAGTGTCTTGGCGTTGTTGTTGCCATCAAGTCAAAAGGGGGAGATTGTTGGCATTATGATACAGGTTTTGTCCTTGATGACAACTCACACAGATGATAGTTCACAGAGTAACAGGTTAACAACAACGGATTATAGACCAGACTCCAGAGACTGAAGAAAGTGATTCGTTTAAGAAGTATATGCTGGTTCACTTTGTCCAAGCAGCATATACACGTGGGTTAATAGAAAAAAAGGAGCGTACATGTATCCACACACTTTCACAGAAGGAAAAGTACGTATGGGATGGAAAATCAAGGTTTTAGTCCAAGGCATTGGTTCGAGGTATTTGGTCCAAGGTATTTGGTCTGAGGTATTGGTCTGAGGTGTTTGGTCCAAGTTATTGGTCCTAAGTGGTTTTGGTCCGAGGTACTGAGAAAGGCCTAAAACTATATAAGGAGGAGAAGATCATTAGGCCAAGGTGTGCAAGTATTGAATATCTTATGAAGAGTTAGATCAAATATGCAGGTTATGAGTTTCTAATGCTTTGCTTGATCTAAACTAAGTATGAACCTAAGTGGTTGATGATGGATGATGGATCGGGATCATAAGATCTGAAATGAATTATCATTATGTTGTTTGATCATGGATAGTTTAGATCTGAATACTGACACATGTTTTATTCTATAAATGATATGATCTGGGTATGACTGGAGTCTGGAATAACCGTGAAGTTTTAAGTTAGTATTTGCAGATCTTTACGCTGTTTCACTTTGACTAAAGCATGTATACATGCCAGTTTGACACATCGAAGTAGCATATACAGTATGAAATATGATGTTTGAAGTTGTAGTTGGTTCTGGTTGTTGATGCAGAGTTCTGGGTTCTGCTTTGTGTTCTGGTGACAATGTTCTGAATGTTTAGATTGATTGATTGTGATTTGCTTTAGTGATGATGGGTTTTTAGTGATTGATTGATTCAATTGTGGTTGATTCAGATATTGATGATTGAGTTTCATTGATTGGTTGATGCATATGTATTTGATGGTCGTATTGTAGTTGTGATTGATTTTGAGCTTCAATGTTATTGATGGGTCCAGTATGAAAATTGGATGAAACGTGGCCTTCAAATTGTGGTGATGTGTTCCCGGAGTATCCAGTCTGAAAATTTATGAAATGTGGTCCCTAGAGGAAGAGAGAAGGTCGTAGCCTTCTATAGGCCAAAACCTACATACTGGTAACTATATCGGCCAATACAAGAGCCAGGGGGTTGGATCTCCCTTCCAGTAGCAGCTAGAAAACAAGTGAAGGTTGGAGCCTTCTGTAGGCTGGCGTCTACGTACTAGTAAATGGATCACCTAGTACAATATCTAGGGGGTTGGAACTCCCTTCCAGTAGCAACTGGAAAATGAGTGAAGGTTGGAGCCTTCTGTAGGCCGACACCTATGTACTAGTAAATAGATCGGCTAGTACAAGAACTAGGGGGTTGTAGCTCCCTTCCAGTAGAATTTGGAGAACGAGATAAGGTGGTAGCCTTTTGCATGTGGGTGCTTGTGTACTAGTATGGGTCTGCATCAATACAAGATTGTAAACATGTTTTTATTATATTAAAAGAAGACAACAACAGGTGGTTTTTGTCTCGCATTGGTTTCCACCTTAAATCTTGGTGTTTATGTGTGTTGCTTATGTGTGATGGTATATTCTATTATTACTGCACATGGTTACTGTTTATATGGTTAATGAAGAACTGATGCACTGATTAAAGATCAAAATTTGATGAATTAACTGAATCATAAGTTTGCTGGATATATGATGGTTACTTTAAATATAGTTGTGTGTACACGCGAGTTACCTTCATTGAAGTAGCGTATATAAATTTGAGTATGAAATGAAAAAGTGATTGATTTCATAAATACTGATTCAACCTCCTTGCAGTATTATTTCCAACAAATGAAACTCATCTCTTGGAACCGAGCTAAGGCTCTTCGTGCTTGCAAGAACCGTTGCATCGATGTTGATTAAATTAAAGGACTTATGGTGTAATAGATGAGGACTATTGAGAACGCCTAAGAGAAAAGGCCTTGATCACTATATAAGTGATGAATCGAGAGTTCCTAACGATTACTTGTATTTCTTGTTTTTAGTTTGACTTCTTGAATTATTGGTGGGTGGAGGTGGTGTAGCCTATGGACTCCCTGTTTCCAACTAGCAACATTGGTTTTATTACTTTGAGCACTCTTCCTCAAGCTCTGAAATTTAGCTTTGGGGTGATTGGCTACAAGAAATGATACAATGCAGACCAATCTAAAGCTGGGTGGAGAGTTGAAGTCCCAATCTTATT
The DNA here is from genome assembly GCA_031772625.1 of Pinus tabuliformis. NCBI lineage: Eukaryota > Viridiplantae > Streptophyta > Pinopsida > Pinales > Pinaceae > Pinus > Pinus tabuliformis. The sequence goes on along the minus strand of CM062810.1, from coordinate 846,390,212 downwards.
TGTCAATCTTTTTTATAAAATAAGTTCTTATCTAGCCTTATGTGCTTGTAATTTATGGTAGAAATTATCACTGTGTTTTTGATGAATTAATTGATGTTAAGAAGTGTTATTTCCTTCATGGTTATGAGGAGTGGGTTAAATATTACGTGTTTGATGGGACATTACTAATTTTTTTATTCATTTCTGAGCTTAACTTCCATCTAAAATTCTTGAGTATTCGAGATAGGTGAATGTCCATGGTTCAATAAATCTGTTGCATTAAAAATGAATGCTATTATCAGGCCTTGAGTTGTGTGATTTTCTCAAGGGAAGCATGCTTTTCCTTATTTATATTTATATAACTATGTATGGATGTATTCCTATAATGGACACAGTGATTGGGATGGTTTAAATCCCATATACACCCCAGAGAGGTAGTGTCACTATTATAAGGAAAGGGTAGGGCCTTATGGCTTAAGTATTCAACCGTAGGAGAGATAACTTATATTCATATATTTACATGCAAAGGTTGGGTAGGGCCACTTTATAAGCTTAGGAGGGATAAACCTGTATGGTAGGGAACAAATAGTGCCCTATCCATTTAATTTCATACCTTATATAAGCTCAAGATAGACAACATGTTGGAATTATAGTGTAGGAATTGATGTCAACAAGGACTTAGAATTGTTTGTCTTATCATTGATGTCAAATTGATGATAGTGGCTCTCATGGTTTGTGGTCAGTATGAAGATCTACTAGAAATGAGTTATCATTGATTTGATGTAGAGGTGTTTAATTGGTGCAAAAATGTTGATCCATGCAGATGTGTTTGGCCAACTAAGCCTTCATGATCCTGCCTTGATGCAAATGTGTTTGGAAAGTTAGTCCCTTATGATGATGTAGAAAAGATGAGGGAGGTTTAACAGGGTCTGGAGATGTTATAGGAGGTCTAACATGTCTTGGACACACTTGCAAGTGAGGTTCTGAGTAGGAAAGGGACTCAATACATGGTAACATAGGTAGTAGAAGGAAAAAATACATTACAACGTAGGTGATTAGTCTTTTGGGGAGTGTTATAGTGCACTTCCCAAAAGGAGGACCTGCATTAATACTTGTGAGTGGAAATTTTTGGATTATGTACACACTTTAGTGAATTCTAGGGGTAGTAACTAGGGTATTTGCTCATGGTTTTGGGTTGATGGTTTGATTGAATTAATATCCACTTGGAATAATTGATTTGGTTTGTGATTAAGGTGTGAATGCATTGATCCTTTGAGTAGTTGAGAGAATATATCAAATAGTTTAAATATATGAACCAATGGATCAATGAGAGGTTAGATAGCATGGATATTATGAAAAACAAAGATTTGTAGTAGGGTTTGGTGTGACAAAGTTTAGAGGATGCGGATAGTGAGTGTTAGAGTCGGTCTTGTCAGTCCTCCGTCAGAGATCAAAAATCTTTCTTGCATTTCATTTTTAGGTGTCTCACTCCATTCACTCAGCTGCATTCCGCTAGGGGTATGCCATAATCTAATGGAAAAGGTCTTGTTAGTCAGTCCCCTCATGTCTGGCACCTGCTAGCTCAAGTCTTTTTTCAAGGTTCACTAAAGTCCATGATAGTCAATGTTCGATCTTTTAATGGACAAGAGTCATGTTCAGTCATTAGGTCTAGGGATTAGTCAATTTGGTCTTCAACCATGTCCAATAAAGCCATGCAGGCCAGAGGGAGGCCCTTACAAAGTTATGATTCAGATATTTTCATCGTCATGTTGACAGATTACGACTGTTCTTTAAAACTCTATTTTGAAGAAAAGTCAAACAGTGTGTCATTTGTGATAATTTTCAAAAAAGTCTCTAGTTGATTTCTTCAGGTGTAGTCATGGTTTCCTTGGCCAAGCGCCATGTCATGCAACCCTTGCAAAAGTGCCAAATTTTTTTCATCATTTTAGCTAAAAATTCAAAGGGAAAAGTGAAATTCAGTGTTGCATTAAATCAATGAAAAGTGTCAAAATGAAACATTATTAAAGTGGGTTTTGAAGAAGCAAAAATTAAACCTATGACTCCAAGGTCTTTATATACAAGTTTCCACAAGCAACCAAATCATTGTGCACACCAAGGCCATAGAGAAACATAGCAAAGTAATTGAGAGTGCAAAGCACGCATTTGGAGTGAGTTTGGAGTCGGTTTCAGGAGCGCGGCACACACACAGAGGGGCGCGGCGCACATAGGGAGCGCGGCGCACAGAGCGCGACCCCGCAGTGTAAAATTAAAACGGGCGCAACACATATATCGAGCGCGGTGCACTGGGTTTGCTGTGCGGCGCATACCCACAGAGGCCCGAATTTGTGCCAAACTGGCAACAAATCTCTTTGAAACCCTTCAAATCGATAGGTAGGGTCTATATCTTGGCTTGCTCATCAAATTTTGTGAACATATGGTGGTTCATGGCTATGTATAATTGCAACAAAAAATGCCTAAACCCTACCTCTTGAAAGCATCAAAGCCATTGCTCTAAGGTAAACTTGTGGTATTGATGCCAAGGCTCCTCTTTCACCTCTCATTTTTTCACTCCTTTCCATTGTTCCCTTCCCGCCTATCCCATTTTTCCCTATTTTCCCTACCCTAAAACATTACTAAACCCATATTCCTTATCCCTCCACTCATTGGTCAATGTAAACCCCAAAACCCTACCCTATAAAATCCCCAAACACTCCTACACATCCCTAAAAAAAATTCTCCCCCATAACCCTATTCCCATCATGTTATTCCCCTTCCTAACACTCCCTTTGTGCATTGTTCCCCTTGGTGGTAGATATCACAACAAAACCTAGTTTCATACCATCATCAATGGGCAGTCCAAGCACAGTACACATACAACAGTCATGGCATCCGATCATTCATCGGAGTATGAGATGGAAACACAAAGTGATTCATCCTCGGAAGAACAGGCTCCCCGAAGACATCACAAAAGTGGCAAACATGTTAGGGATGAGCCAACCACCCTCACTGAATTGCAGGCCTGCCCTCTTTCTATGTCATGTTTCCAACATCTATCATGTTTTGAATTTTGTCAAAGAGTGGCTAATGTTTGAGTTAATCATGAGTTGGCCTGTCTTTTTGTGCTTCACCTACATGGAGATCACTCTATCTTGGTCGGGGTCACCTTCACACTACACCTGAAACTGTCTCATTAGCAACCGGCATACCGAATGTTGGAGAACCATGGCACAAGAAACAAAAGGTGGAGCGGCAGCATTATGAGCCTTACATTAAGGCCAGTTTCTTGAGGCAGCTCACAAGAGTCTTTCCATTTCGATATTTGAAATATGAATATGCTCCACTCATGAAGTTAATCATGAAGTACTTCAGCTGTGAGGGGAGGTTCTCTCATCTATATGCCTATCACATCAGGTTGCTCATGCACTTTACCAGGGTACGGATGATGAACATCCCATATTTCATTTGTAGGAACATAGAGAGGATGAACACCTTCATGCAGCACAAGACCCCTCGGCAGCAACTTAACAGTGTTGATCACTTTTCTCTTATTAAGATTTTGGTGGATCATTAGCTGGGATTGCAGGGCATTACTTGGGATGATTTCTTCTCCCGTGACCTCTTCAGCACTTCACAGGTATTATCAGAGGTTAAGCATGAGGTGAACCTTCTCATCGGTATGAGCGCCATGAGACTGCTAGTGTGTCGGTTTTCATCGCATATCAGAAAGGCACCAGACGTTTGTTTGCAGCGGCAAAGCGAGTGTTATCTCCACCTGGGGTGGAAGGGGCCTCGCTTCCTCCATCAGGATCATAGGAACAGGACAAAGTCAAGGAGCCAATGCAGGATGAGGGGCCTTCAGGTAAGCCATCAGGTGAACGAGAGACCGAATTCATTCTCCTTCATGATGATGAGACAGATACAGAACCGACAAATGCATAGCTTAAAGAGATCATCCAGGAGCAACAAGCAAAGATTCAAGCCTTGTCCCTTGATTTGGAAAGAGCCAAATGGAACATGAAATATCTAGTGTAGAGGAACAAATAGCTGGAGGATCAGTAAGTGATCATGGAGCTACAAAACATTCGTGAGCATCGCCAAGCTGCACAAAGGAGAAGAGTTGAGCTCACGTCATTGGAGCAAGAGATTAATGAGGATTGGGAGGCCAATCTCGAGAGAGTTAATATGCACTTGGAGAGGCTACTAGACAAGGCCGAAAAGGACCATGCATTGCTGAGACACATGGATTTCCACTACATGGCGCGAAACAAAGTATGCAAGGCCCGAATCAGGAATTTGAAGGCGAAATTGAGGAAGGCAATCAAGAAGAAAAAGAGGCAAAGAGAGCTCGATCAACTTTAGATATTGGGTGAAGCCTCTTTGGCCCAACATAACACTTGATAAGGAAGCTCCAGCCCAAATTTCAAGAAATTTGGGGCAATTTTGGTCACATGGCAAATTTTTGGTCATAACACAGGTTTTTTCTCCTGGTGGCGCGACGCTTAGGATTGGGAGATCCAAATCACAAATGGTTTGCATTTTTGGATTCAGAATGAAAAATCATGACTACTGGTGATTGGACAAGAAGTTTGGGCAAGTTTTGAGTCCCCAGGAGGTCAAAAACACTCAAAAAATGACCTCTCTGCCCCTATTTTGACACAAAGGAAGCAGTCTTGGGAGAATGAAGTTTTGGAGGGGCAAATGAGCACCAAATTCAGAAATTCCACTTGGGTTGGAAAGTAGACAGGCCAGGCTTTCCAAAAAGCACACTTGGGAACAATTTGGACTTCTGCATGTACCTAAAAATCGCCTCCAAAGTGGCGCGGTGCATATAGATTTGGGCGTGACGCATATAGAGAAAAAGGCCAAAATCACTTCCGCTTCGCGACACTTCGATTCGAGACTTTCTCCGAGTGGGCCCGCTCATCTAAACTACACTTTTTTCGGCACCTAAGGAAAAATTTAAAGTATTTCCACTAAAGTTTGGCTTCTATCCAAGTGGCAAAGGAAGGCGAGCAGTCACCCAAGCCATTTGTCATTTTTGTAACGCTGCACCTGTAACTAATGGCTGGCTTTCCACTTCCACTTTGTAATGATTCAAAAAACTCCCCAACTCTTGGTCATTCTATTTCCTCATGGCATAGTCTATTTATTGTATGCAAACCATTTGCAAACGGTTGGTTGGCATTTCTGGGAACTGTGGGAGAGAAACTCAGTCACTCACTATACATTTTGACATAGAATTAATGAAAGATTGCAGCTCTGGTTCATGAGATTCCTGTGGTTTGAGTTTAGCAAATGTATCTTATTTATGTTTCATATGTATTTCATTATGTTTCATATTTTCATTCACATTCATTTCAAGTGAAAGCTTTCTGAGTAAAAAAGGTAGAATTCAGTGCACTGCTCTGCCTTGGGATAGTTTTCATGTTCTATGTTTTCTTCTGTTGAAAAGGATTCATGTATTTATGCCCTTTTCACACTCTCAAACAATCTCTCCACCTCACATTTTTTCAACTCTAATTGCTAGACTTTCCGCCTGTCTTGCCTCATGAAATAACCTGTGTCTTTGAGTTAAATTCTCTGCTCATGTTGTTCCTTGGCTCCACACATGCCATAAAACTCAGTTATTCTTCAAACATATCCATCATATTTATCTACCTGGCCTAAAATCAGTATCCATTTTTGAGTCATCTCAGACCCTATTTTTTATTTTCCTGAGTGTGACCCGGAGAGAGCCTTATCCTGTTCTAGTAGGGCTAGCTACTAGACTGAGCGTGGTTTGTGGTTACCCTGAATTTTGCTTTCTTTCAGCCTAAGGCAAATTTAGGTGCTAACAATGAGCATGGAGCCTTGTAGATAAGAGATATTGATGAGATGAAGGAAGAGCACATTATGCTATGCACAAGGATAGAGCTTGAAACGCAGAGGCATGATTCAATCTGATTAATTGTTTCAGAGTCTAAGGAAGAGCATGGTGTTGTGTAGGTTTTAACCCTGTACAGAAATTACCTTCATACGAATTCTAAAAAATAGAAAATAAACAATGGTGAGAGCATAAAACATATATACACAAAGATTTTCCCTTGGATCCCAAAACCAAGACTACTAGATTGATTTTTCATTATGTTCCTTTCAATGTTACAATACATATATATACATGCCGAAGCATCCATAAACCCCAATACATTAACCCTAGATTAGACATAACTGTAGTTCCATTGACCAGATCTACAAAATATCATGGATAGAAAACCATCATGCCCAAAACCATGTGCGAAATCCATGCACCAAACCATAGGTAGGTCTGCCCACCTAATATAGGGTTGATTTTCTTTTCCCTAGGGGGGCTATCATCCCCGCTGTGACCCCCCAACAGTGCCTGAAACAATGTACATGAGGATCTTCTGCCCCCCCGTAGTTGTGGAAAGAATATAAGACAACCCAACATTCTCCCACTTGTTCTTTTATTTCCACAGGGGGCCACATGAAAGCTTAGACATTGATCCAACCCAGTAATGCCAATTGTTTCTATACACCAAGAGAACTTCTCAATGCTCACAGACTTTGTCAATGAATTTGTAGTATTCTTCAACGTTTCCACCTTTACTAGTATCACCTTTTTTTCCTCGACCATATCCTTCACAAAGTGGTACTAAACATCAATGTGCTTTGTCTTTGAATGATAAGTAGGGTTCTTTTCCAAGAAAATTTCACTTTGGTTCTCACAGCCTATCCTTACAACTCGCTATACTAACCCCATACTTAAACATAATCTTTGCAACCAAACTACTTCCTTGCTTGCATGAGTGGCTTCCATGTATTCTGCCTCTGTAGTTGAAAGTGCCACTACAAACTGTCTCTTACTCATCCAACTGACTGCAACTCCAAATAGGTTAAACACATAACCACTTGTAGATCTTCTCTGATCCATATCTCTAGCCCAGTATGCATCAACAAAGCCATGGATGTCCAAAACTATGTCCAATTCTAGTCTTCCTTGGTAGCAAAAACCATAATCGCTAGTGCCACACAAATACTTGAAAACTTGCTTCACTACTGTCCAATGCTCCTTCCCTGGTTTTGACGTAAATCTACTCAATAATTCCACTGCATGTGCAATGTCTAGTCTAGTACAGACCATTGCATACATCAGGCTACGAACTGCACTTTCATATGGAACATGTGACATGTCCTCTTCCTCTTCTTCTGTCTCAGGACCTTGTTCAGTAGATAACTTTACACCTACAGGAATAGGAACCTTCACTGATTTATTATCCTGCATATTAAACCACTGCCGTGTTTTCTCAACATACTTCCTCTGGTTTAACCAAAGCTTCCTCTTGTCCCTATCTTGTTTAATTTCCATGCCCAAAATATAGTTTGCAGCACCAAGATCTTTCATGTTGAATTTGGAGGACAATTGGGTCTTCAAATCCTAGATAATTTCTTTGCCATTTCCAACCAACAACGTATCATCCACATACAAGACCAAATAAATAACACGGTCACCAATTAATTTAAAATACACATAGTGATCTGCTTTGCTTCTATTGAAGCCAAGTCCTCATACAAATGTATCAAATTTCCGATACCACATCCTTGGTGACTATTTTAAGCCATACAAAGAATTTTTTAACTTGCATACCAATTCTTTCTTACCCTTCACTGCAAAGCCTTCAGGTTGCTTCATGTAGATCTATTCTTCTAGAACCCCATGAAGAAATGTTGTCTTCATATCCATCTATTCTACCTCAAAATCAAAAGCAACAACAATAGATAAAAGTAATCTAATAGAAGCTACCTTGGCAATAGGAGACAAAATATTACCAAAATCAATTCCTAGCACCTAGGAATAAACTTTTGCTGCCAATGGGTTTCCTTCCAGCCAAAAGCTCCACCAGATCCTTAGCCTCATTTTTGTGCAAAGATGCCATTTCATTAACCATGGCCTCTTTCCATAGTTATCCATCCTATGAATCTACTGCTTACCTCACTGTTCTGGGATCATCATTAGTAATAGATAAAGAAAATTTTTGATAGAAAGAAGATGGACTATACCTTTCTGTCTGCCTTGCTTCTCAAACTGATCTTCTCACAGTCGGAGTTTGTGGCTCTTCATATTCTGATTCCTCTTTTGCTATAGAGTTTAATTCTTCCTCCTTTAGCTCAAACTCTATCTTCTCAGGTTCCTTTGGTAGGATTTCGTGTTTAATAAAATCTTTCACCTCTCTAAACACCACATCTTAGGTGTACACAACCTTCCTTGTTTCTGGGTTCCAAATCTTATAGCCTTTTAAACCATCCTTATACCCAATAAAGATGCACTTTTCATATTTACTATCCAAATTTGTTCTTTTCTCCATTGGAACATGTACATACGAATCACATCCAAATACCCTCATATGTGAAAGAGAAATTTTCTTACCAGTCCATACCTCTTATGGAGTCTTATTCTCCAACGCCAATGAAGGTGATCTGTTGACTAGGTAACATGTAGTCTCCACCACCTCTACCCAGAATTCCTGTCCTAACTCGGTACCACTAAGCATGCTTCTTGCCCTTTCCATCAACGTTTTGTTCATTCTTTCTGCAACTTCATTTTTCTCAGGTGTGTATGGAGTAGTATTCTACCGTGATATACCACACTTCTTACAGAACTCTTCTAATTCCTTCTCACAAAACTTTCCACCGTTATCTATCCTCATTACCTTTATCTTCTTCTTTGTCTAGTTTTCCACTAGAGCCTTAAATTCTTTAAACCTTTCAAAGACTTTAGATTTCTTCCTAAGGAAATATATCCATTTATTCCTTGAGAAGTCATCTATAAATGATACATAGTACACATACTTTCCTAATGATGGAACCGACACAAGTCCAAACACATCACTGTGCACAAGATCTAAGATCTGTTTCGCCCTCTTACCACTAGAGCAGAAACTCACCTGATTCTGCTTCCCATATACACAATTTTCATGGAAATCAAAATCCAAAGAGATATTAGACATAAATTCTATCATACCTTTACCATGAAGTATTCGAAGGCCCTTCTCGCTAATATGTCCAAGCTTTTGATGCCATAGCATGGTCTTTTCTCCAAAGACCACTAGATTTTTTGTTCCACTTTCAGGAACTACAAAACTGTTGCACCCATCAATAACAGTGCTACCTTGAAGCTTGTATAGAGTTCTAATCTAAACTCCCCGCATCAATACCAGTGCTTCCCGAACCATCTTGCAGGTATCTTTCTCGAACACTATTTTCACACCTGCATCATCCAACTTGCTTACATAAATCAGATTTCTAGCCAATGCAGGAATATGCAGAACACCAGGAAGTGTTCTAATCCTTCTACCTTGCCACTTCAACTTGACTTTTACGTGACCAAAAATTCTAGCCTTCCTATCATCCTCTAAGAAGACATCACCACCATAATATTTATCATACTCACAAAACCACTCTCTATGGGGAGTGAAGTGAAAGGATGCACTTGAGTCAATCAACCATGCCTCATGATCTACATGTGTACTTGAAGAAGAAGCTAAGTACACATCTCCACCTTCATCTGAGGTGGTTTTCGCCTCCGTGGAAGGAGAATCATCAGATACCTTTCCTTTCTAAGGATCTTTAGATTTACATTCCCTTTGGTAGTGCCCTTCCTTTCTGCATTTCTAGCACACCTTTACAAGTTTTCCTATAGATTTATATCTCCCTCTAGATTTAGATCTCCCACTCGAGGACTTATTTTTGTTTATGTTATGGGACCATCCTCGTACTAACAAGGCATCACCATTCTGGCCCTCCATATTTTTCCATCTCATCTCCTTCGAAAACAAGGATGAGGCTATTTCATCAAACTGCAAGGCAGTTACATTGATACCTATTGCAACGACTAGACTATCCCACAAATCTAGTAGAGAACACAACAAACTGATGCACTTATCTTCATCTGAAATTTTAATATCAATGGATAATAAATGGCTTACCATAGGATTAAATTCATTCAGATGCTCTGTCACCGAGTCTCCATCTTTCATCCTTAGGTTATACAACTTTTTCTGTAGGAACAATTTATTCACCAGATACTTAGATTGGTACAAAGTCCCTAACTTTTCCCACAAAGCCTTCACCGAAGCTTCCCCTAATACATTAAGCAATATTGAATCTAAAACACCTAATCATATTGTGCTCTTTTCCTTCTGATCCAACTTCGCCCAGTCTTCAACTAACATTGTTGTTGGTTTAGTACACGGATCTTCTGCGATCCACTAATCTTTATCCACCAGAAGATCCTCCATCTTAAGTTTCCACAACTAAAAAATATAACCATTAAATTTATCGATCTCTATCTTTCCATTGCTTGCCACCTTCTTTCTCCACAAGAATCGATCCTGCAGATCTCCCACTGGACATGCTCTATCACAGGACTGAGCAGAAAACCCCTCAGCAGCAAAGGCGTCCCCTTGAAGCCAAAAGAATTCTAATACCAAATGTAGGTTTTAACCCTGTACATAAATTACCTGCATACAAATTCTAAAAAACAAAAAATAAACAATGGCGAAAGCATAAAACATAAAACCGAGACTACCAGATTGATTTTTCATTATGTTCCTTTCAACGTTACAATACATATATATACATGTCGAAGCATCCATAAACCCCAACCTATTAATCCTAGATTAGAACATAATTGTAGTTCCCTTGAATGGATCTATAGAATACCATGGAGAGAAAACCATCATTCCCAAAACCATGTGTGAAATCCATTCACAAAACCATAGGTAGGTCCAACCACCTAATATAGGGTCTAATTGTTTTTTCCTGGGCCGCTGCCCCGGGCCCTGTGCAGGGGGGCTATCGCCCCCTTGCATACCTCCCGACAGGGGGGCTATCGCCCCCTTGCATACCTCCCGACAGGGGGGGTAGCTACCCCCTCTGTGATCCCCCTGTAGTTGTGGAAAGGATATAACACAACCCAACATGTTGTTGTAGCAAATATCATTCAATATGAATGGAGTACATGGATCAAACATTGATGGTTGAGAGACAAAGCACAATGTAGCTTCTTGGTTATGTGTCTGATGAATTTGTGATTGCAAGGGCGTAGACATCATTTTTATGGCCGTATGGCTGAGTTTTTGTTTGCATAACTCTTGTTTGACAATGAGAGGATTTGAGTTAGTTGTATGTAAGGAGTTTGATATGGATGGTTGTATGAGAGCCATAACTTGTATGTATGTTGTAGATTATTGTTGAGAGCTGAGTTGTTGTGTTTAGAATAGTTATGAAGCTAATGGACTTGTGTTTAGTGTGTGTATGTAGGAGGTTTCTTGTATGGTTTGTAGATTCATATATAAGATGTTGATTGTGTTTATGAGAAGATTGGGTGCTGCACAAAGATTGTGTTGGAGCGAAAATATTCAGTTGCTATGATTATTGTATGTTGTGAGCCTAGTTTGAAAATTGATGAAAAGAGGTTCACATTTGTTGTATGTATAGTATATGGGCCATAGTTCAAAAATGAATGAAATGAGGTCCATGAGGGTTTGAAGATTTTGGCCTTCAATGTTGTAGGTAGAGGCTTGCAAGTGAGTGGTGGCTTGTCAAGGGAGTAGTGGCTTCCTTCTATTAGAGGCTAGCAAACTTGCTTAGGGAGTAGAGGCTCCCTTCTAGTGGTGTCTGGAAAACTAGTGAAGGTAGTGGCCTTCAGCAAGTGGTGGCTTTCATGGTTTATCAGAGTGGTGGCTCACATTGCTTTGCGAGTAGAGGCTTGCACACTGGTGGTGGCCAATGATTCACATGTAAAAGAATATTCAAGATTAATAGAAATATGAAGACAAAGGCTATCCATTGATGATGGTTTTTACCCTTTGGGTTTCCATCTTATATCTTGTGTCTCATGTGTTGATTACTTGTGTGGTTATGCTTTGATGATCACTTGTTCCTGATTAATTTTGCATGTTTCTCATATGATTTATGTGCTTATGTGTTGATTTACTATTATGATGATGATTAATTATCATATGAATAATTCATTGTGAAAGAAAAACGAAAATTTGTATAAATTGGTCATAATTCACACTACTGATTCACCCCTTCTCTTAGTATTGTTTTATATTTCTAACAAGTGGTATCAGAGCAGGGTTTCAGTAGCATCTTAATCACTGGAGAGTAGATTCGGGGATTGTTGGAAAAAAATTGATTTTTTATTTTTTATTTTTCAGAATGAATCCTCTATGAGTGTCTCTGCTCACAAAGGAAAAGTTTAAGGTATGGCAAGATAAGGCCAAATTTCTATTATTATTTGGTGGATATGACATTTGGAAACTTGTTTGTGAAGGATGTGGAGAGAAATCTAGTGCAACAAAGGTGATCCAAAATGATCCTTTAGCAAGATTTACAATTTATTAAAATCTCCACAATACAGATCTATTGAAGATAGCATATTTGAAATATGCTAAAGAGATTTGGGACAGACTAGAGATCCTATTTAGTGGTGATAATAGAAACATCAATGGAGAGATAGAGAAGATAAAAAAAATTAAAAGAAATAAGAAGGTCCCAAAGAAGGAAGAGACTCAACCTAAGGATATAAATCCCCCTAGTATGAATGGTGTAGCAGATATTAATTAAATTAGAAAATGAAGCCTTCATTGAATCAATTATGCTACAAGAAAACATATATGAAGGTAAAAATATGGATGATCTAGTTTTTAGTTATGATTTTAATGGATCTAATGAATTTTATATTGTAGAAGAGAATGATTACTTTCTCCTTAATGAAAAATATGAATCGACAATGGTAGTAATTGAAAATTTATGTATTGAAGTGAGTATGCTAACAACTACATGTAGGGACCATGAAAATATTTTGTAGATCTTTGACAAAAAGGATAATGCACTTAGAGAGGATATCCTTAGCCTAAATATTCAGTTATAGGTGGCCAAAAGAATAGAGGATGTATTGACCAATCAACAAAAGGAGAAAGAAGGTTGAATTAAAGATTTGGAAGGTGAAGTGGTCTCCATGAGGAAACAATTAGAGAAGAAGAATGATTAGCTTAAGCAATAGAAGAGAACCAAGCTATTGGATAGTATGATTTAGAGCTAGATATCTCCAAATCACAACTAGGAAAAAACAACAATGAAGAACCAAAGAAACCCGCAACAAAGAATGGGACCAACAATGGAAACTTGAAAGGAAAGAGACAACATATCCACCAAAAACATTCAAGAAGAGAGCCGAAAGGATAATTTACATCCAAAATATTATTCGATCCTAAGGTTGATAGTGGAATAACTTAGGAGAGGATTCAAAACTCCTTTCCCCCCTTGATGGATGAGATTGAGTGCTTCAGTTGTCACAATTTTGGACATGTTGCAACTACTTGTAGGAGAAAATTATACACATCTATGCACCAACTTGGACATCCAAGAAGAGGACCCTCCTTCAGATATATAAGTTTTTCCAATGGTTATTTTTATGCATGTTACCTTTTCTTCCATAAGGTTATTGATTGTAGATCTAGCACAAGGAGATGGAGATTTGAATTCAATAATAGAAGATTAGATTATTTAGCTTCATATCTTGGTCACATGGAGTGTTATGCGTGCCATAATTTCAGGCACATGGAAAAATATTGTAAGTTGTCTAGATTTTTTAGGCCATCCAGTAAAAAGGAGCAACAAAGTTAGTGTAGGCCTAGAATAAAGTCAGAGGATAGTGCTCAAATAAAGAAGCAACCAAGGACTGTGTGGAAAAAAAAGGAGCAACTAGGAACGTGTGGAATTTCTCTTTGCTCATGTGATGATGATAATAGGTGGTAAATTGGAAAAAAATGTTCCCACCATATGTCAGGAGACAAGAGCATATTTTTATTTTTGAAGAGAATCGAGAGTGGCCATGTTTTTTTTTAAGGTAATGAACCAAAAAGAGCATTGGGGAAAGGAAAGGCCAATCTGGGTGACACAAAGACCAATGCAGCAGATGTGTGCTCATTGAGTGTCTAAAGCACAATATCTTGAGTGTGCAATAGATGGTTAATGGAGGCAAGGAAGTGGTTTTCAATTATAAAGGTTGTTTCATCCATAAATAATAGTCAAAAAGAGCGATCGCCAAAGGATTCAGGACACCAGAAAATGTTTATGTGTTTAAGGGAAGAGTGAAAAAAAATAAGAGATTGAAGAAAAATATTCCTCATCATATTCTGAGTAGGAGAGATCAACCCCTATTGCAGTCTGTTCTTGCATGACAAATCTCTTAGCACGTGAGTCCTTCATATGGAGTGCATGGTATGTATATTAGTTGTAGAAGCAATAAAATGCTTGATCATGAGCTTACTTGCACATTTAATTCTACAGGATCATCATGTCCATTGGAGGTATAATGAGGTCAGAGGGAACTATGAATCCATCCAAGATTTTATGGTTATAGAGCAATTTCACTCATACTTTCACTCATTTGTCTTATAACAGATTTATCATTTTGTCATCATGAGTTGGAAGCTATGAATTAGACTTATATGTAACTTTTTATGATCATCATTGTCATTGGATGCGTTTCCTTATAGTTGGTCATGCATTGGAGTGAGAGTTATAGTGTGTTGTTGCAATCAAGCATGGAATGTAGAGCAACATGATTCAAACATGTAATTGCATTGTTATAGTTATGTACCATCACCGTTGGGTCATGTCTTTGTGAGTGGTCATGATGTTAGGCATGCTTAGGAGTGGATATATATTTCATCCATGTATGCATCCTAGTATGCAATCACTGTGATTGGATGAGTATGAGAGAGAGAGAGAGATTTGGCATGTATTGTATTAGATAATATGCTCACATGTGAGTAAGAGAAACCCTGTAACATTGTTGCATTCATTATTTGGTCTAGTTGGTTAATTGGTCTTGGTGTAAAATATGTTTTGAAGAGAGGCTTGAGATGTTTCAACCATGAGTGGTCCTATGGATTCATTAGTACAACCATGTATTTCTATTGTTTAAGCCATGTATCTCATGTATTAGCCTTGTATTTTCATATGTATCATTTGGACATGAGGTGTATGGTGTCTTTGATGGCCTCTTTCTTGCTTCAAGGAGGTATTTGCAGCAAATAACATTGAGGAACAACAATTTGGAGAAAATTATTACATCCCCATTACTTTTTGAGGGGAGTATGTTTAGTTTGTGGTCAACATGGTGTTAAGTATTTCAAGGGGAGTACTTCTCTCATCCCCTCATATTGTTGGCATTTTTTTTTAGTGTTGGTACTGCTCTTTGCCATTGATATCAAAGGGGGAGAGAAAATGGAGAGAATATAAAGATCAACTTTAGAAGTCAGATCAGGTTATGGAGATCTTGTTGAGGTTGACATCAATGCCAAAGGGGAAGCAAGTTGGCATTGATGGAAAAAAGGATTTAGAACTGTTTTTCTTACCATTGATGCCAACTTGATGATGGTGGATCTCATGGTTTGTGGTTAGTATGAAGATATACTAGACATGAGTTATTATTGATTTGATGCAAATATGTTGATCCATACAAAGGTGTTTGTCCAACTAGGCCTTCATGATCCCGACTTGATGCAGATGTATTTAGAAAGTTAGTCCCTTATGGTGATGTTAGTAATGATGTATAGGAGTTGGAGGGTCTCGAGAAGTTGTAGGAGGTTTGATAGGCCTTGGAGACACTTGCAATGGAGGTTCTGAGTAGGAAAGGGATTGAATACAGGGTAATGCAAGTAGTAGAAAGACAACCTAAATTATAGTGCAGGTGATTAGCATTCTAGGGAGTGTCGTAGCACACATCCCAAAAGGAGGATATGCTTTATTGCTTCTAAGTGGAAATTTCTGGATTTTGTGCGCACTCTAGTGAATTCTAGGGGTAGTAATCAGGGTATTTGCTCATGGTTTTGAGTCAATGGTTTGATTGACTTAATCTACACTTGGAATATTTGGTTTGGTTAGTGATTAAGGTGTGAATGCATTTATCCTTTGAGTAGTGGAGAGAATGGATAAAAAAAATTAAATAGATGAACCGATGGATCAATGAGAGGTTAGATAGCATAGATATTATGCAAAACAAAGATATATAGTAGAGATCAGTGTGAAAAATTTAAGAGGCTAAGGATAGTGAGCATGGAGCCTTGTAGATAACAAAAATTGATGAGATGAAGGAAGAGAACAATGTGCTCATGCTATGCATAGGGGTGGAGCCTGGAATGTAGGGGTAGAGTTCGATTTGATTGATTGTTTCAGAGTATAAGAAAAAGTATGGTGTTGTTGTAGTAGATATAATTCAATATGAATGTAGCACATGGATCAAACATTGATGGCTAAGAGATAGAGCATAGTATAATTAATTGATTATGTGACTAATTCATTTGTGATTGAAGGGGCAGAGACATTATTTTTATGGCTGTATGGCCAAGTTATTATTTGCATAACTTGTGTTTTGTAGTGAGAGGATTTGAGTAAGTTGTATGCGAGTTTGATATTGATGATTGTATGAGAGCCATAAATTGTATGTATGTTATTAATTATTGTTGAGAGATGAGTTGTTATGTCCAGAATAGTTATGTTGCTGATGGAATTGTGTTTAGTGTGTGTATGCAAGAGGTTTGTTGTGTGGTTTGCAAATTAATATATATATTGTTGATTGTGTTTATGAGTGGATTGGGTGTTGTAGAGATATTATGTTGGAGCGATAGGTTCAATTAATGTTATTATTATATGTTGTGATCCCAATTTAAAAACTGATGAAAATAGGTTCACATTTGTTGTATGTAGAATATATGGGAAATAGTTTGAAAATAAATGAAATGAGGTCCATGAGGGTTGAAGGTTGGGGCCTTCAATTTTGTAGGTAGAGGCTTGCAGGCGAGTGGTGCCTTGCCAAGAGAGGAGAGTCTTCCTTCTGGTAGAGGTTGGAAAACTAGTGAAGGTGGTGGCCTTCATGGTTTATGGGAGTGTCATCTTTCGAGTGAGCGGTGACTCATTGCTTTGCAAGTAGAGGATTTCACACTAGAGGTGGCAAGTGGCTCACATGTAAAATAAAATTCAATATTGATAGAAATACAAAGATGAAGACTATCTATTGACAATGGTTTTTACCCTTTGGGTTTCCACCTTATATATTTTGTCTCATGTGTTGATTACTTGTGTGGTTGTGCTTTGATGATCACTTGTTCCTTATTACTTGTGTGTGCTTATCATATGATTTATATGCTTATGCGTTGATCTAATAATGTGCTGCTAGTCAATTAATGTATGAATTAGTGATTGTGAAAGAAAAGTGAAATATTGTATAAATTGGTCATAAGTCACACTACTGATTCACCCCCCTCTTAGTAGTGTTATAGATTTATAACAAAACAATGGTTGAATACATCGACAACTATTTAAACATACATAAGTATGTGTTATAAGTTAGGTGCCTTGGTGAAGTTTGAATACATATGTATATGTATATATATGGAATAGGTGGAAAACAAATTGGCTGTGTTGAGGAGTAGATGGGAATTATTTCCTGACAGTTAACATAATGGATCCCCATCTTGGGACCTCGAGAGTTTTTATATGCATGTACATGAAATTTGGTCGAGACAGGAAGGAGAGTCTATCATGTGAAAGAAAAAACCATCTTAGGCCTCACCTAGGGTAGGTGTGGTACCTTGATGAGTGGAACACTGAGAAGAGACCCCATCTTCCTTCCGTAGTTCATGGGGGCATACAATCGGGTCCATATGCATATATAGAAGCAATTCCGCAAGCTTACTTTCATGTCGTTTCTGGATGAATACCCTATGTTTGTTACCAAAGACCAATTCTGATCAGTCATAGCATGGGTATGAAGAAGTAAGGGTAAGTGGAGAATAAAGATCAGTTGGCAAGGGGGAGAGGAAAATTCTCCTGACTAGATAGATAACTGGAGAAGCCCTAAGGTTGAGATCTGAAGCTTCAAAGTAGATAATGAAAGGTTGGTAAAGGATCAGGAGAGGTAAGCTAAGGTGAATGTATTCATACTACAAAGCCTCTCAGAATTGCATTGGATGGAAGCCTTAGGGATGCAAAAACACCAAATAAGACCTTGTGGGACCTAGAGCTAGGTGGTGATGATGCTCATCTACGCTGATGTGGCACCATGGTGGCATGCCACATGGAATTTGGATTTGACCACATCAAAAGTATGAAAGCCTCTAAGAATGAGTGACATGTGGCACACCCAAAGGGAGCCATGTGGATATGACAACATCATATTAACGTAAAGGAGGTTTTTAGGTAGGTGAATGGGGAGCTATACCATAGTTGACATGAAACTTTCCATCCCAGGGTATCAATCCATTGGGTGTGAACTCTCAGAGGTGTACATAGGCGTGGGATGATAGACAAAGGCCGAGACAAAGGAACTTTCCCGATAGGTGATGTGAAATTCACTATCCCAGGGCATTAGGCATGAGAGTGTATGTGTTGTGTGAAAAGGGATCAAGGGGTCAATGTTGACAAAGGCCTGTAGATAAATATATTGCTGGTTTATGATGATAAATCTCATGTCTCGGGGGTTTGAGCCTCAAGACATATCGTGACTGTGCAGCGTGACAATAGTGTAATGTGGGCCTAGAAGTGGGACCACGAGTTTTGAGGTGGCTTATGCCGTGTTGGCTTAGCTGGAACAACGTATGTCATGGGTCACGAATGTAATGAAATGGTGTTGAGATGGGATGCCATGTGGACACCATGTGGGGACCATGTGAGTGCCATGTAGCAGAGCCTGGTGACGTGGTAATAAGTTATTGGACAAATCTTTAAATCACCGTATCTTTTGATCTGGGATTCAGATTGAGGAAAAAATTCTGTTTTTAGAAATATCTTGACGAGACGAATGCAATGACGATGCTTATTTTAAACTTCAAGGAGTTTGAAAATTAACAAAATTTTAAGATCCCATTTCCATGATTGGATTATGGAATTCAGGTCAAAGATAGTAACACCCTCTTATACATTTAGTATGGACTATGGGTGGATGAGGGGGGTATGTTATAGAGTGGTATTAGAGTAAATTTTCATCACTGGACCTTTAGAAACAAGATAGGGATCTAGAATAGGTGATAGGTGTTAAAACCTGGTTGTCATGTGGATTGATGATATGTGTTGCTTGTTGTATTACTTGTGATATATGCATATAGTATGTTAGTATTGATTTTGACATGATTTTGTTATTATGGATGTGCTAACCTAAAGTGTAATGTTTCTACTAGCCTTGCATTGGAAAAATCACAATAACAAGCCAAGGTGATGATTTATATTATGCACTCATGTTTTGTTTAATATAACAGTTATGTGTGTGTATCGAAACACATTAAGAAGAAATTAAGAGTAGTAAAAGAGCGAGGAGTGAACATAATAATGGTGTGATATAACATTGACTAATCACAACATGGACATGAAGAGGAAACAATTGAGAAGGGAGGGGAGGTAGGTTCTCCTGATTGGATGGATACATTGAAAAGCTTAAGGGTTGAAATAATGAGTTGCAAAGTTGATAATGAAAGGATGGCTAGGGCACATGAAAAACAAGTTGAAGTAAATGCACTGCACTCATATTACAAAGTCTCTTAGACCTAGAGTTGAGTTTTTTGGTTATTTTGAAATTCTAGACCCACTACTTGATTCCAAATTATATCCATATCCATATTCATCTTTGGAATATTGGTTCAATCTTCATCTTGGTTTCAGTGGTTTTATTGGATTTCGATATTCAACATGTTATTTGTTAGAGTAGTGAATTCTAACAAAATAACTTCACTCTAATATTGAGATCTCTAATCTTAATATGTACATTAATTTTATCTCCAAAACATGAAACTTGAAAAAATCGAAGATAAAATATTACAATTACCATGTCATCCAAAACATTTTCACCAAGTTAATAATATTCTCCAATCCCTTCCTATACACTCGACTCATGTTCACATCTTCATTTTTGTGATTTGAAGATTTCATCCACAACTTCACTGAATTGGAAATCACTTTCACACCACACGCAATGTCAACTTTGAAATCATCCAGACTAGGCATTATATAGGCTTATTGCTCAATTTACGATTCCCTAATGGTCCACCCTTTTGGAAATTTCCATTCATATGATATTCCAAATTGATGACCAAGGTTCCCTGAATGGGCTCCATAGAAGATGATTTCCCTCAAATACTTCAGTTCCTTGGGAACATAATAATCAACCATCTAGAGTATTCCCTATTCAAAACATGCCTAGCTCACTTTGTTTTTGATGTGGACCCTCTCCAACAACACAAGGAATTATAGAAACCACCTTCCTGATTTTCCATGACCTTAGTTAGAATTTTTTTTTCTACCCTCAAAAGCATTTCGCAGTTCTCTTCCTCATCAATAAATCCTCAAAGACTGTAAATCTTGTACTACTAGTGGAACATATTTTCCGCTAAAGGCTAAAGTGCAGTGCATTGCCTTCAGTTTTGGTGCTACTATCATTCTTGAATTGAGAGGGGAAAATATTTTGACACGAACACACATATCTTGAACAATTCCAAATGGGCATCCTTATCCTGATTGCAAATTTTAGGAATATTTTGGAATCTAACAGATAACAATGAGGTTAATTGTTTGACCTTGTTATTGTTCGCTAGATTTTGAAATATCCTAGAATATGCAATTGGGATAAGTTCAATGTTGACAAACAATCCAATGAAATCACACATGAGGGGAATAACTTCCATTATAGGTTCACTATTTTAGTGGTTCAATTACCTTGGAGCTCGACCATGACCATATTTTGACTTCAACTTTCCTCTTACAACATCCTAGTGATAATTCCTCTACTCAATGATGGCTCTCCATGCTAACAAGTCCACTCAGAACATATCCTTCTTTACAATTAACTCTCCTCTACTAGGTAGCAACTAGGTATGGCTTGTCATGAAGCATGCTAATTTCTCCTGCCCCACAACTTGTGCATCTGTAAGAAAGAACAAGCATATACTTTCAAAAGTGTAAGGATGTGGGCACCGACTTAGTTTTGCACATCAGTATGAATGAAACTTAGCCATTAACCATTATTTAAACTCAACCACACTAACATCCATGCCATATCTCAAAATTGATCACTAAGATATGTTACACTACTAACCTTTTGTTTCATAGACACTAATCATAGATGGAAAAACCATCATAAACACTACTAAACGCATTTTCATGATCATCTTATAACAAACCATATCATTTTCATTTTTTCAGTCTTTCTTGAGGGAGTGAAGTCTAACCTGGTCTAATACTAATCTGAATTTTGAATATTAGTTTTCTATGCTAAGATCCTCATCAGAAATACAAAAATGTGCTTGAGGTTTGTACTCCAAAATAGTAGGTAAAAACATGAGTTTTTTTATGTGTTTTCCTAAGTTAATTTCATGAAAATACTTTAAACATGAAATCAAAACACTGAATGGAAGCATGAATCAATCAGTAATACACCAACCATTGTTAAAGTATTTCACCCCTCCTAGGCTACATCTCCTTGGATTAGCTCAAATGACATGACCACTTCTCATTATGCTCAATGTCTAGAAAAAGAAGAGTACATAAAGTGCTGAAATGGAATGGTTAGTTTCTCCTTCAAAGAAAAAAAATTTGCAAGATTTTTCACTTCCGACACATGTTAACCTACAATGAAACATGTAAACCTTCAAAAAACATAGGCATCTTACACCAAGACCCCATACTCCAACTTCAAAGAGCATAAACAATACCACAATCCACTTGAAGTACATAAAGAAATATCTTCTCCAAAAAAACATATAGAGAAAAGAGGAATAAATGCTACATCATTGATGTAATGGCTGTTGTAGAAAGCACATGTAGGCTGGAAAACCCCTGCAAGGTCATCTCCATCTTCAAACACCTCCATAAACTGAATCAACACTCTGGTTGACCATGACACCCATAGGATTCAATATGAAAAAATCCTATATAGAGGTGCTCCTTTGATCCTGAAACTTGCTCCAATGAGTTAGGAATATCCAAAAATGGCTACTTAGCCTCTTTTTGCTCCCAATTTGGTCAAAAACTGGAGAAGTTATGACCTCTCCTAGTTTCTTCACTATTCACTCTACAATTTGCACAAAATTTGGCATCATCCTACAAATTCGCCCCATTTTCCGCTAATGGAGCAATAAATTCGCCAGATTTCAGGTAGATTTGTACGACCGTTAATTTTTCCGCTAAGTCCTTAGAACCAAAAGCTTGGTCATTGGGGGAACATGCGCCTAGGGCCTAGCCCCCGACGTTGGCCCCCTCCCTCTGGCGTTACATTATATGCTTGCGGTTAAGGCAAAGAATGTTCACATTGATGGTTATCTGATGTTCGGTAGTGGCAGTGACCTTGGTGGTCACAACAAACATTAACCTGGTGGTTCGGTGTTCACATGGGGGGCAGTTAAGCCCGCCCAGCCCCCCATATCTTGCCGCAACAAACTTTAAATACAACCCGTCACCATAGTTGGTTAAGACTCAATGTGTGGGCTCATTGGTAAGTCATTGTGCTATTCTATGGGAGGTGCGAGGTACAGCTCGACCTCTGCCCTATTTTCCATACAAATTTTAATGTGCCTTTAGGAGGACACATGGCGACGTCCGGCTTAGCCACATGTCACCTCCTCATTGGCCAAAATAAAAACACATGGTCCAATCAGATGAAGCCAACTAAATGAAAATTTCCAAAAATATTCTCCTTACCACCTAGGTAGTACAGATGCCGAGTCAACATCCATGTCAGCCACTTGCAATTTTTTCCTTGTTTGGCAAAGTGAACAAATCACGTTTCTGGAAGCATAAAGTGTCCGTTTCACATGAAACGATTTGCATCAGATTCATGATGATGAGATCTATGTGGTCATTCAGGTTCCACACCATTATGACAACTTTTAATTTTTAGTAAATTTTGAGCTCCTAATCACTCTTCCCCACTGAAAACTTTTGGTCCCCAAAATTTCACTTTCAATTGTTCAACATTTGAAGGTATAGTTCCTTCACTTTTCCAAACTCGATCCAATCAATGATTGTAGTGCCTTGAATTGTACTTGTCTTGGATCTTTCTCAAGCTGAACTTGAAATATAACCTGACCAAAGAATTCAAGTTCAATTTTCTTTTCGACTTGTCCATGTTGCTATGGCCATCCACAACAACATCCTTCCCAAGAAGAATTCCAAGGCGCTCTTCCGTAAAATCCTTATCAAGGATAAGATCCCAATTTTTTTTTGACAAATGAACAAAAACAAGTTTCACATAGTGAATACTTGTATACTTAAGTGCTTAACACATTTGTAATACACTGAATGTGTTGCAACTACTCATACAACAATTTTAAAAATTATTTCTTAAACTACAAATAGAAATGCATTTTACAAGATGGAATAAACTTGATTCCCAAATTTTCCATTCAAATTGACTATCAACAAGCCAAACTAGCATAATAATGCCCAAAGAAAACATTGTTGCATATAAGTGATTTATTTATGAACATCACTTTTACAAATTACCCAGCTATGGGGATATGCAACTAGTGCAAAACAAAGATTTACAAACTTCAGCTGGACAAATAGTTCGCCAATTTCTTACCCAACCAGGTAAATGAACCCTATATTTGAACTTTTTCTTCTTTTGAAATTGCTTCAGGGATGGTCGCATCTTGCACCACTTTTTCTTTTTTCACTTCCTCTTTTGTTGCTTGCATAATTTGCTTGCCCCTGCCAGGATGAAGTTGTGGAAACAATTTCCAACACTTCTTGACCCAATTCCCATTGATATTGCAGTATGTACAAAAGTTCTTTTGAGCTTATCTTGGCTCACATGTCTTTAACCTTGGATGAGCCTTTCTCTTTTCAGTCTCAATTCCATTAGACATAAACCTATTCTTGATGAATGCTTTCATTTTATCGCACTTATCTATACTATGGTTAAATGAAAGGAAAAATGTGCATGGAAACAAATTCCTCAACATGTTGTTTTCCATTATGAAAAGCATTCGAATTAACAGGACGATTATACCTATTTTTCTTGTCCTTTTCCTTACGCTTCTTGCATGAGGAACTTGCATGGAAAGAAGAACTTAAATTTGTTTCTTATTCAACTTGTTCATCTCTCTTTGGAGATGTTTTGCACTTCAAGTCCTCCTTATTCTTGAGGAACAAATTGGATACCAATTCTGGATAGAAATCCCAACAACTTGCCTCCTCATGTCCTCTTTCATGACAGAAGGAATACGATACCCATGAGTTATCGCTAGAAGACCATTCTTCTTTTGCAACATAGTCTAAGCTTTCATATTTAGGCCTCTCCTTTTCCTCAATTGGATTTTTAATGCCTTGATGGTTCACTCCAAGGCCTCCTCCCTTGACCCATCTTGTTCAAGAGCTTGGATCCAATGCTTTTACTATGTTTTTCAAAGGCTGCAAATGAATTTACATCAACACTTTCATGTAAAGAAGAAGCATTTAAATGCTTACCATTTGCGTAATATTTTGATTGACATACAAAGATGTTTTCAAAGTCTCTTTTAATTCCGGTTGTGTCCTCTTGGACTCTTTGGCTCTCTTCTTTCAACTCCTCGAATTTGGGTGCTGATAGAACCTCATCGTCCACATCATGTGGACAAAAGGTACAAACTTGTCCATCTATCTTCTCTGAGGGACTTTCTACACTAGAATCTTGCATAAGAGTTATAGAAAAACATGAATATTTTGGGGAAGATGGTGGTTTATCACCATTCTTGTTACCTTCTTCCCTTAGAGAGCATTCTCCTCTTGGAGGTCTAGAGGTTTCACCTTACAATTTGGTATTCCTCTATTCATAGAATACTTTCAACATTTATGCCATGTCTAAGAAAGTCTTTTTAAAATCATTCACAACCTATGACATTCTTGTAGGCTCTCCTCCTTGGGACATTCTTTGCTTGAAGCTTCTTCTGCAACTTGAGGTAGAATTGGTGGTAGATATTGTAACAATCTTGCTCTCCTTTCCAAAACCTTCTCCTCACTTGAGCTTCAAAACACATTCACTTGCAAATAACAGTCAATTCCTCCTTGCACAAAGCAAACCAGTGCTCTGATACCAACTTGATCTAAATTTTGAATATTAGTTTTCTATGCTAAGATCCTCATCAGAAATAAAAAATGTGCTTGAGGTTTGTACTCCAAAATAACAAGTAAAAACATGAGTTTTTATGTGTTTTCCTAAGTTAATTTCATGAAAAGACTTTAAACATGAAATCAAAACACTGAATGGAATCATGCATCAATTAGTAAACACCAACTATTTTTAAAGGAGTTCACCCCTCCTCGGTTACATCTCCTTGGATCAACTCAAATGGCATGACCCCTTCTCATTATTCTCAATGTCTAGAAAAAGAAGAGTACAAAAAGTGTTGAAATTGAATGGTTAGTTTCTCCTTCAAAGAAACAACTTATGCACGAGTTCTCACTCCATAGACATGTTAACCTATGATCAAACATGTAAACCTTCAACAAACATAGGCATCTTACACCAAGACCCGATACTCCAACTTCAAAGAACATAAACAATACCACAATCCACTTGAAGTACATAAAGAAGTATCTTCTCCAAAACACATATAGAGAAAAGAGGAATAAAAACTACATCATTGATGTAATGGATGTTGCAGAAAGCACAAGGAGGCTAGAAAATGCATGCAAGGTCATCTACATCTTCAAACTCCTCCATAAACTGAATCAACACTCTAGTTGACCATGGCACCCATACAATTCAATCTACAAAAATCTTATCTAGAAGTGCTCTTTTGATCCTGAAACATACTCCAATGAGTCCAGAATATCCAAAAATGGCTACCTAGCCTCTTTTTGCACCCAATTTGGTCAAAAATTGGAGAAGTTATGACCTCTCCTAGTTTCTCCATTATTCGCTCTACAATTTGCACAAAATCTGGCATCATCCTACAAATCCGCCCCATTTGCCGCTAACGGAGCGACAAATTCCCTGAATTTCGGGGGATTCGGGGAATTTGTAAGACTGTTAATTTTACTGTCGAGGCCTTAGAACCAAAAGCTTGGTCATGTGGGGGGCCATGTGCCTAGGGGCTAGCCCCTGGCGTTGGTCCCCTCCTTCCAACGATTACATTATATGCTGGCGGTTAAGGCAAAGAGCGCTCACATGGACGGTTTTCTAACGGTTGGCGGTGGCGGTGATCTTGGTGGTCACAAAAAACATTAACATGGAGGTTTCAGTGTTCACATGGCGGGTGGTTAAGTCTGCCTACCCACCCATATCTTGCCTCAACAAACTTTAAATACAACTCGTCACCATAGTTGGTTAAGACTCAATGTGCAGGCTCATTGGTAAGTCATTACGCTATGATGTGGGAGGTTGTAGGGTCGAACCCAACCTCCGCTCTATCCACCATACCAATTTTAATGTGCCTTTAGGAGGACACGTGATGGCCTCCGACTTAGCCATGTGTCACCCTCTCATTGGCCAGAATAAAAACACGTGGTCCAATTAGATGAAGCCAACTAAAAAGAATATTCTAAGAATATTCCAAGAAAATTCCAAGAAAATTCCCCTTGCCACCTAGGTAGTACATATTCCCAGTCAATATCCCTGTCAGCTACTTGCAAATTTTTTACCTGTTTGACAAAGTGAACATATTGCGTTTTTGGGAGCATACAGTGTCCGCTTCACACAAAACGAGTTGCACCGGATTCAGGACGACGAGATCTACGTGGTCGTTTAGGTTCCACACCATTCTTACAACTTTGAAATTTTAGTAAATTTTGAGCTCTTGATCAAATGCAATGTTAGAATGGGAGAGCAAACACATATTACACCAAAATTGTGTTGAACACTTTATTTTAATCAATTTTAATAGTAAAAATATCAATATCTCAAACCAACTAGATCTAACCTCCTCCTAAAAATGAAAAACAAACTGTCTATGTAGAGATCAACTCTATTTGATAATAACTAATAATTGTTGAATTTAGGCTTTTGTGATCTATATCAAGTTTTTTAGAAGAGTTTTAGGCAAAAATCACATAATAATTCATTTGTTGACGCGTTTCGAACCAACAAGTGTGGTTCATCGTCAGAGAAAGTTGTTGGTTCGAAATGCGTCAACAAATGAATTATGATGTGATTTCCACCTAAAACTCTTCTCAAATAACTAATAATCATAACAACTAAATTTAATTACATATAAAATGAGTAAAAATTATAAACTTCAACCCATTAAAATTTATATTGTTTAATTGTTTATATTTATAACTTAACAATAACTTATAAAATATTTATTATTGTAATGATGGTGGTGTTTATTATTCTATAAAACTAACTCATTTTATGAAACAAATAAAGAAAATTTTAAATATCGTGAAAATAAAAGTATCAAACAATGCATGAGTTTTCCACATATTGAAGTGTGGGGGAGTTTTCTAATTAGACGTTACTGTAATTTTAGTATTCTCATACATTATCAAAATAATATTATAAAATTAAATAAAATTATATAGAATAATTATAATTTTTATAAATTAAATTATTTTAAAAACTATTAAATAAGTATTATCATTTTTATCATGCTGAATTGATATTTTATTAGAATAATTTATTAAATTATTATTATTATTTTCGCCATGGTGAATTAATGACTTATTAGAGTAACTCATGAGATTTGAAACTGGGTGGAGGGGATAACATCTCATTGTGCCAACCACTTGGTCATCCCACGAGGAGACATAAAATCTAATTAAATTATAAGAATGAGTCTATATTGTCAATTGGGGTATCTTGGGTCGGTTGGCATATTAATTACTATCCTCCCTACCTAGGTTCAAATCCTCGCTAGTGACTGTTATCACTCCAAAATTTCTCTAGAGTTGTTGTGAAATAAATGATAGAGGTAACCACAAACCTACTTTGGAGATTAGGATCTAGCCTTTCTAATGCTCAGAGAGGGCTCTCTCTTTATAATTTAACTTTGTTTAGTTAATTGATTTTAGGCTAATTATGATTGTACTTGGGTTTTGATTTTGATTTGGTGGTGAGATCACTTACTTAGATGGATAGAGGGATGTCTTTTACCATTGGGCTATGGGGTCAAATGTCAAGCAAACAGGACTGGATCAAGTTCTAAAGATAATGTTTACAGGGCAAGGTCGCTGAGTAATTTCAGATCTTAAGGCTGGATGGTGAAGTGGTTTCAATCGGATCCAAGGAGCAATTAAAGGTTCCTTAGACTGGATTATGAAGGAAGTGAAAGAGGTCAAACGGGATGGGAGATAAATTAAGAATTCTTAGATCTGGATATTAGAAGAAAACATTAAAATGATTAATTGTTCAAGACAGAGTGTACTTAAACAAATTCTGTAATATAATTCCAGTTAATTCATTCAATTTAGATAACATGCAAGTTTGTGAAATACATAAGAAAATAACAATTTGACAAGAGAAAATACTTCAATGAAGTAGCTCAACACATGAATCCTGTAATGCAATCTCCTTATTACTCTGTCCAGTCTGTTGACTTGAAAAATTGGTACAATAACGCTTAGGTTTCAGATCAATACAACTATAGAAATGTCTAGCAATCCACACTCAATACTTCGAATTATAAAGTATTTATACAAAAATAGTTTACAAAATATCCCAAACTGCCTTGGGAATTAATCTAGGAAAAAGAAATATCTTCATGCAAGAAGATAGAGACAGATGTTTAACTGTTGTATGTTGTCCCTATTTTTTTGTGTGTGTTGTCTTTATGCTTTGATCTTTTGTTGTTTATTTTGCCTTGTTGTTGGTCTTCACAATGACTGTTCTTTTTACTTTTCCCTTTTAACTGATACTCTTTACCCTGATACTTTTTCATTTGGCTGGTATGTTACTTTTCTTTTACTATGCTTTTTCACTTTTACTGTGCATTTTTACAGTAGGTCATTTAACTTTTCCCATGTGTCTGCATCTGGTAATTGAATATTTACCATCCTCATGTAGATTTCATCTACTTCTATGTACTTGGCAAATGTGGTCTTGTTCAAAAAAAGGTATTTTACCTCATGCTGGAGGTAGAACATGTTCTCAAAAGTTTGGTACAAAAAATTTCCAGTAGGCATCCCCTTCATAGAGGAATTATTGGTTTGATCTCTTGCCACCTCTTTGATTCTCCTACTGTAGTCTTCCCGTGGCATCAATTTGTCATTTATCACCAAGGGATTTGGAAAAACCTTTCTGCCTTAGAGCATCAAACTTAACCATGAACCTGTCTATAGCCAGCTGCATGGTTTGGCATTTGTCTTCAAAGTTTAGCATTAAATTCCTCTTAGTGAGCACCTTTTTCACCTCTAGTATGGTTCTAGTCCTGTCAGCTATGTCCAACTCCTACAATTCATATTTGTTTTTAGAGTTAAGGAAATGGATTATTCTAGTGGCTTCTTCTGGCATGTCTCCAAGTTCAGCCTTAACTCTTTGTATTGCTTATGTAGCCTCTTTGACTAAATCATTTTATTCAAAGATGACTTGAATAGATGGCCAAATATCATTGACAGAGTCAATGATATTGGCCCATAACTGTTATTTAGCTTGGCCAAGTGGCTCCTTTAATGTCAATTCTTTTTCCAAGCTCTTCATTATTTTAGTCAACCTGGTTGACTTCTGAACTTCATCCTTGTGCATAATTTGTCCAATTTTCTTCTCATTCTCCAGACTCCTTAACTATTCTTTGAGTTTATTTATCTCAGTGGTCTGAATGGACATGTCCTCCACTACTTTGACCAATTTGCTAGCCTCATCACTTGGTTGAGCTACTGCTGTTATCGAACTTGTTGCTAATGTAGATGCTATTGCAATTGGTAGTGCTATAGCTAGTGGTGCTGTGGGGGCCAATGAAGCTGCCAAGGTGGATGGTACTACTGTAGTGACTATTGGAATGGTAGTGGTAGTGGTTGTCTCAAGGATGGCTTGTTTCAGTTGTATTAAGTTGTCCAAATCTTTCTCCCTTTCCTTCAATTGATCATTTAGTTGAAGAATTAGGTCCATCATCTCCTCCTGCTGAGTTTTTCTCTCAAGGACCTCCTTGGCCTGTGGATGTTTTGAATGAGGCAGATTTAGTTGCTTCTTCAAAGAAACAATATCCTCATTCTTCTTCTTTATTAATTTCTCTGCAGCTTTGACATCATTGGGATTATATCCAAGCTCAATCACCAAGTCTTCCAGTGACTTGATTCTGTTGTCCTTGGCCTGTGAGGAGGCCTTTTCCAGCTTGTACTATGCTATGATATTATCTAGTGAGCCTTGAAGTTTTTTCACAGTCATAGATTTGTTTGTCATGGTGGAATAGATCATCTCACCTATCTGTTTGTGAAACTCAATTTGGTCAATGGGGTGAGCATCCCAGGTCAAAACTTCAAAGTCTGTTTTCTTATAGTCTGCTGATGATCTTGGCTGCTGGACTGTAGGTTGCATGAATGTCATTTGCATCTTCCTAGTCTTAATTTCAAAGGTTGACATTAACCTATTTTGATTTGCAGGTGTTTGTTTAAAGTACTAGGCATAAGGCCTTCAATGTCTCATTCCTCAACTTAATTTCCTTGTACCTATCTTTAATATCTTTCTCTTTATCCATAGGCCTAGTGGATGAAGAGACTTCAATGTGATTTGTTTCTCAATAAGTCGAGTGTTTGAAGTAGAAGGCTATTGAGTTTCACCTGAAGCTGCTAGGCCTTTGCTCCTTCCAACCATTGTTTCATTGTCAGTGATTTCCACTGTTCCAATTGTGTCTTCTTGTTCAATTACAAGATTAAGCTTCGGCCTCTTCCTGTAACTGATCTCAAATTGGTCATCTGTGGTTTCCATGGCTGAACTAGAACCTTCTTCCTTGGTTCTCTTCGCATTTTTGTCTTCATTTGCTAGAGTCTGCAAAATAGGAGGAATATTCATTTGTTCTCCTAGGGATCGAACCTGCAGAAAGGAACTAGTATCAATTTGCTTTTCCACATCAATTAAAGTATTCTCCACATCCACTGCAGTATTGTCCATATCTATCAAAGTGTTCTCCAACCACTCTGACTGGTTGGAAAATCTCTCAATGTCTGGCTTGGGATGATGTATGAAAGGACCTAATTTGACTTTGAGCCTTAGTTTATTTATGACTCCATGAGGGTCATATTTCCACATAAAACTTTTCTTGAAATTCATCTGCTGTAAAATCTTATCTGCCTCTGGTCCAGCTTCCCTAGTATTACAAATAAATGGGCCCAATTGATTTTTCATTTTGAACCGGGTCTTCTTGCTAGCTGATAGGAAATTGACTCCACCAGAGTTTATAATCTGCCTAAAGTATTCTAATGCAAATATCCTCATGGGGAGGTATTTGGGCAGTTTGTAGGGAGCTAGTTGGCATCCATATATCTTGATATCTGTGTGGTCCTGGTATAGATATTAGTCTCCCACTTTACTGTTCTTTGCCAACTATAAAACTCTTTTAATCTCTTGACTGATCCTGGGCTGATAGCTACTGGTTAGCATGTTTATAACAGGATGAGCAAATGAATCAATGAAGTATTTGTAAGTAAATACAGTGGAATAAATTTGGATCAATGGTGTCCAATAAATGACTGATCTTGGATTGTCTTTGGTGTCTAACTTCTAAATGTTGATTGGAAACTTGTCTAACTGATAATATAAGAACAAGTGAAACAATTTAGATGAGTATTTGAATACTCTCTCATTTGGTAGTCTGATGAATTGTTCATGAATTCTGTCTGCTATGAACTGAGCATAGTTATAAATTGTAGTAGGAGGCTTGCCTGGGCAAAAGATGGAAAGGAAAGCAAGAACAACCTCATCCACATGTTCATCAGAGGTGTACCCTAAAATGCAGGAGAGCATGGTTATGATTTGTCTGCCTCTCTCAGAAAAAATGGTGGCAGTATAAGGAGGACTACCAATAGGAGTATGAGACTCCTCTATGATGAAAGTTCGAAAAATCTAGCCCATCTTGGGCAGGTCCAGCTTGGTATAGAGGTTAAGAAAGCCTTAAATTGAAAGTGGGGTCTCATTTTTTCTTGGTTGGATTTGCAACATTTGATTAATAGATTTTGCTGTAATGGTGAACAAAACCTACTAATCAGGGGTGACTATGACTCTCTGACTTGGAATATAACAGGCTTGGCAGAAGTGGATGATTTCTGGGAATTGGTGCACCTGTGGGAAACAGTAATTGGGAAAATTTGACTCCCAAAGGTGAATTTCATCATTCTGGTTCAAAAACTTGTCTTTACTCCAGCAGTGGAGTTTCAATAGGTAGGCAGGGGAAGCAATATCTTTAATTTGAAAGTCTTTATCGGCTAATGCAAGGTGGTCAATATCCAAGTGAGGGGTTTGCAGAGGACTTACATCCAGAGAGGTTTGGGAAGCCATAATTGGGTTTAATGAATTGAATTATGCTTTTTGTGGCTTTGGGAGTAAGGTTTCGGATCTAGGGACAATGGGAGGGTAATTTCAATTTGTAAAAAAGGGTTTGGATGCACAACACGTCTCTTTTCAGTTTTAGGAAAGATTCATAATTAATTGAATTAATTAACCATTTAATAATTACTGTGCATTTTTCAAATTCATAGCGTCGTTCTAGTTTTTCCAAGAATACATGGAAATAAGCAATTTGGTGCGTATACGGGTTATTGTGGTAGCAGCAGAGGGTACTGAGGCTTGAACTGGGTATTTGCTGCTTCAATTTGGTGTCCGCAACGTCTTTAGGTGGCAATAGGTGGCTAAATTGGCCATTCAGAGGTTTTGGTGTCACAATTGGCTTAGCAGAGTTTTAAACAAAAACGAGCGAAAAGAGTAAAATGGGGCATTTTTGGCCTTTTAATCGATAACGGTTACATTTTGGCGCAGAATTTGTTGAATGAACAGTGGGTAGTTTTTGGTTTAGTCGAGGAGGTGGTTTTGTGCGACATCGTACCGCTTTTGGATGGTGGGCGATATTTTTTGGGAGCACGCGATATAACCTAGTGCCTCCACGTAGCAGAATAGTGCCCAGCCAAAACCGCGAATCTTGCGTGCTCTCGGGCTGTTAAAGGTCGGACGATGAATGCACCCATTATGGTTGTGCACCGTTGGTTCGGGGGGTAGGAGATCGGAGGGATATCGCATAGTTGAGTTGCACGGATGGAGTTGGGAAAGTGGTTGGCGGGGCCCAAGGTTTAATTACAAAGATTGTAATTAATTAATAAATAATGTCAGAATTTAATATAAGCAACAGGCTAATAAAGGTAGGACCATGGGTTATGTGACATAGGGATGATTCTTACCACTACCACTATAACCACTAGAAGCCCACGACTGCCCTTACCATGGACATGGTTAAATTGAGGTTTTAACCATTGAAAAGAAAAAGACGCGAGTGGACTTTGTCCACTTATGTGTGCATAGGTCATGACACCATTTAATATAATTTTTTTGAATGCAACTGCACATTTGACTATTACTTCAAAATACTTCCATAACTTTAAGCTAGATCCTCATGGGAATTAAACCTTGTCCAATGATAAACACACTTCACCATTAAATCTAGCCTCTTTAAACTAAATACAATTATATAAAATAATACACTTTTATAGAATGTAAAAAAACATTAATTTATGAAATTGAATAAAATTATGAAAATTACCCTAGACTTATACACTATAATAAAATACCAAATGCAATTCAAATTATAATAAATAAAAAATTATATATTTAATTAAAACATAATTCTTATATCAAAACATAGCTTATCTATTCGTTCAATATAAGTTAAATATTAATTATTTGTTGGATATAGACATAGTCCAAATAACTTACATTGCTTTGTCATGTGAAAATGAGAACTCTCTTACTTTTGCAACTGGAAAACGGCACTTGTCAATTTCCCTTTAATATCTTGTCAAAAGGAAAAGTAGGTAAAGGTGGATCACATGGGAATGTTGGGTGACCGTGAATACAATGATTAGAATAAAAAATTCAATTGCCAACAGCCAACTATTTAATGTGGAGAAACATTTTACGTAAAATTCCATGGTGCAACAATTCACTATGTTTTCTTATTATGAGATAGAATTGCATTCTTGATAGTATACACTGGTCATTGAAAACAAATCAAGCACATCTACCACTATGCCTGCATGCTTGAACCCAAAAAATAGACGACCTACCTCCCCTATCATTATGGTAAAAATGTAGTTGCAAACTTACTTCTATACCCTTATTGTGGCTATAAGGCTCATTTTTTTCTAAAGTCATTAATGCAATTTCACAATAGTCCTTTTGTTATCGTTTTCATTCTTTTTGCAAGGGTATCTTTGATTAGAGAGGTATAATACTACTTATAAAGCATATCCAAATTTAGTGCTACTCACTTGAGAGATCATAGCGGTATATTTTGTTGAAGAATGTAAGTAGTGTCAATCTTCATAATTGTATTTGTCAAAAGAAAAATAATTTTATATTAAAGAAAGATTGACTTATTAAAATTTGGGTTTCATGCTTGGGTCAATGGTCAATAGGTCAAATCACCCATTGTGTGCTCTAGGGTTTATATCTTGATTCAAGGTCATAGTCATAATGCAAAAGACCTTTCATGGGAACCTTTAGTCAAGGAAGAAAAAAATATTTGTATGACAAAAGGGACTCCTCCACCAAGTCAACCCCTATCTCTCCTACATGTCGGCCTATCTCTCCTACAAGTCAACCTCAAAGG
Organism: Pinus tabuliformis; assembly: GCA_031772625.1. Classification (NCBI taxonomy): domain Eukaryota; kingdom Viridiplantae; phylum Streptophyta; class Pinopsida; order Pinales; family Pinaceae; genus Pinus; species Pinus tabuliformis. The sequence continues at coordinate 846,355,446 of CM062810.1, read as the reverse complement.
AGTTTCATTTTACTATATATACTCAAGCAATTTGACCTATTGAGAAACACTTATCCATACATATTCAATCTACAGTTTGGCATAAGAAAGATGATGCGGAGACCTAGAAAAAGGGAAGTCAAGTTTAGTGAAGAAGAAGGGAAGTTTTTCAAGCTATGGAGTATTGAAATTTTTGATGTCACATGTGTGATCTTGAAGCTGGTTATAGAGGCTCAGATTAAGAAATTGAGTTGTAGAAGTTGCAGGGAAGAACGAGACAAGGATCTAGACAACTACTTGTTTTAAGGGTTGACTTGGTGGATGGAGTGAGTCTATATCTTTGTTCAAAGGTTAGGAATGTCTCAATATGATTTGAATCTACTAGTGAAGATCTTGAATGTGTTTTCCCCTTCATAGGGGTTTTTCCCTCGCTGAGCCCCTATATCTTGTGTTCTCTTGTTGTCTTTGAAATTTCAGCAATTGCCTTTATGATAATAATGTAATAAGAAATAAGAAGAAAAAAAACTAATCACAAGAAATTGTCAAGTAAAAGAGAAATCAAAGTAATGAGAAGCCCTAACAATGTTGCCCTAGATTTCTCAAAATGGTTTCAGAGATTGGTTCATTTTCATAAGGGCAGGAAGGAGATCACAGGTGCTATAAGTCACGGCAAAGAAGTTTGGTCATCTAGGACCGAGCTCCTAGAAGAAGTAAATCTGAATTCTAGGCACTACAAATTAGCCCTAACCACTGTAATATGACCGTAGACCTATACACGAAGTGCAAAAGCATAAAATATTTGTGTTTGGAGGACCGAAAGGTTAATTAAGAAGCCTAAGGAAGGTCGAGCATCCTGATAAGGAGAATGAGGGTCTAAGGTGACCTTACAAGGTCTAAAAATCGATGCAAGTTCATAATATTGTACATATGTGTGGGTGGTCGAATTCTATCTTAGAGCATATTTTAAAGCATTTTCAACCAACAAAATATCTCTACAAGACCTAGATCCAAATTAGGAGAATCCTTATAGACCTAGTTAGAAGGCTCAAAGTAAAAATACAGTCACTTGAAAAAGGAGGATCTAAATCTCCCAAAAGGTTCTAAGCATAATTTTGGAAGGCCTAAAATTGAAGCCTCCATCATAGACTCAAGGCCGAGTTATTTTGTTTTATCAATCACCTAACAGTGGTCACCATATTTAAAGAGAAAATCACAGTCCTGTAATAATCCTACACAGTAAAGACATCTGAGGCAAAAGCTAGCTTTCCTGTAGCATATATACACAACTTGAGCTTGAACAATCCCATTTGAAGCCGACTTTTGGAGATGTATATCAAAATATATATAATCAGTGGTTGAGAATCTTATATCAATATCTTGAAAGCCCTAGCCAGAGGATGATCTCTAGTCTACAAGCGACAACAAAAGCCAAAATATATGTAGCAGTCAATCTATCAAAGACCTATTATCAATGTTTCAAAAGGAAACAATCTACAAGGATGAACTAACTATCTTACTCTAGCCTCGACATTCTGACATCTTGAAGAAACTCTTGCAGCAGATATTGGAAGACGAAGGTAAGTAATATTGAGGTATGTATGGTATGTTAATTTAAAGAAGTCTAACATAAAATGTTTAGTTGTTTAGGGTGGAAAGTTATCATTGCATTAAAAGTAGTGAATATCTAGGATTGCAAAAGCTAGATCGTATAATTTTGAAAAACCTCATTCATTTGTTCATCCTATCTCATAATACCTAGGGTATGTAAGTAGTATAAAGATATATGATAATTAGTTATAGAATTTTATAAAAGGTTTTCACTTAAAATCCCTTGGAATCCATCCTCCAAAATAGTAATGGAAACCTCAAATAATCATCACAATATTGTACTTGTATATTGGTTATGATTGTCAACATTATAGATAGATATGTTGATCTTAACAATGAAGTATTGGTAAATAAAGTTAGATCCTTGGAAATGAACCATGAAGATGCTAAGAGGGATCATTTCAACAAGGAAGCCATGTAAAGTTTGTAAACGGAGCAACTCTAAGTATGCTTAAGACCACAAGATTTGGTTGCTTATCCTTTTCATTTAAGGAGTACATCCATTTTAAAATTTTCTTCGTATTACTAACTCTCTTATTCCTAGGGTCTTGAATCATAAATTTCTTGTTAGGGTTATTAAACATTAGATTGAATCTACCCTTTTCATACTATCTCTTGTTTGGTCCTTTTGGTGAAACCCTAACCTCTAGGGTTCACTGTAAAGCCCCAACCTCTTAATGCTTAGAGTATGTTGACAATGAAATCATAACCTACTTAGAGTTTTATGTTAAATAATATAGCTCATGATGAAATCCTACTATCTTGATTTTTAAGGTTTTGATTGTGTAAAACCATAGTCTTTTAGGGCTTTTTATTGATATTTAGAGCTTATAATGAAACCCTAAATTTTTAGGGTTTAGGGTTTATGATAAAACCCTTGTAATAATTAAAGTAATTGAAACCTTTGTCTGGTCAAATTGTTGAAATTCGATGTGTGTATCTAGAGGATTACAGTAAAAACCCTAGTAAGAGATTGATATAAGAATGAATCCCTAGATATGAAATGCTAGTATGTTAACTTGATTGTTAAAATCTAGGGTTTGTGACAAAACTATAGTATAATTTGTCATAAATTTATATGGAATAATATTGAATATATAAAATGCTATGATTAATTTGTTAGATTTTTTCAATTATTGATATCAAGGCTTTAGGTCTCGATGATGGAATCTAAGGTTTTTGACAAAACCCTAGCAAAGTTGTTGAAAGTCTAGATTATGAAAATGTGTAGCTCATATTGATTGTAAACCTAATTAGGTTTATGTTTTAGATGCCTAAAGATTGATTTTTTTGATGCTTCGATTACATGCTAACCCTAATTTGGTAAAGTTAACTTCATGCTCCAATATATTTGTCCTTGGTTGTACTTGTTGAAATATTTGCAGATACATGATCTTCAAGATGTTGAAGATGTTCATGTCTTGATAAAAAATGATGAGCATGATGAGTGAAGGAAGATGTAAGAATGATTATGAAATAACTAGATAACCTTGTTGTCATGAGAAAGGATGATGTCCCTGAAGAAATGAATCTTTGAAAGGTTGAATTTTCCCCGATGCTATGAACTTGTTGATCTCCCTAGGTTGAGAGGGAGATTGGATGAAGGGAAGTGTATATCTCCCTAGTTAAGAGGGAGGGAATAATGTGGAAACTATAATAAATACCTTTAATAAAGAATACAGATCATCGTTAGAGCATTACATATATATATTCATGAATGTAAAAGTTAACAAGACTTGGATATTATGGAAGAAGTACTAAGGCTGAGTTTGGTGCTGCTAGAAAATTGAAGAAGGAAGCTTTCGACAAGATGCATTTGGATAATATGATGATGATTTGAGAAACATTAAAATTATTAAGGATCATGAAGGTTTGTGTTATTGATTGGGGTTGTGTTTGTGCAAATCTCTCCATAAGAAGGTTGAGCATTCGAAGCATGCTTGGATTGGTGGATATATTTGGTTTAGTTGATAAGGAGAGATGAAGAATCTTGGGGCGACAAGATGCTTGGGAGGACAACTAGTCGACCAATGATGATGGCTAGATCCCAAAGTAGGGAGGGTGGCATTGGACTTTGAGCTTTGACCTTGGATATGCACCTAGATTCCTGGGTTGGTGTTAGAGCTTAAAGTCGATGATACCTAGAGTGGCTAAAGCTTGAGTACAACTTAGTCCCACCAAATTAGAATACCCTAGTGAGTTATCTAATCTATAACACTGTGTGTGCTATGAATCTTCATAGAACTTATCATTTTGAGCTCTTCCATGTATCTATATATAAATTTAATTATGGATACCTCCGTAGTTAATAGGAGTGTTGAAGAATGTACCTAGTGTCAGTCTTCATAATTGTATTTGTTAAAAGAAAAACAATATTTTTATTAAAGGAATATTGACTTATTAAAGCATGGGTTTCATGCTTGGGTCAATGGTTAATAGGTAAAATCACCCATTGTGTGCTCTAGGGTTTAAATCTTGAGTCAAGGTCATAGTCATGATGTAAAATACCCTTCATGAGCATCTTTAGTCAAAGAAGAAAAAATATTTGTATGAGAAAATGAACTCCTCCACCAAGTCAACCCCTATCTCTCTTACATGTTGGCCTATCTCTCCTACAAGTCAACCTCAAAGGAGCCTCATTCTACTATATATACTTAAGAAACTCTACCTATTGAGAGACACTTAACCACACATATTCAATTTGCAGTTTGGCATAAGAAAGGTGATGCAGAGACCTAGAAAAAGGACAGTCAAGTCAAGTGAATAAGAAGGGGAGTTTTTCAAGCTATGGATAACCAAAAATTTTGATGTCACATGTGTGATCTTGAAGCTGGTTATAGAGGTTGAGCTTAAGAGATTGAGTTACAAAAGTTGTAGGGAAGAAGAAGACAAGGATCTAGAAAACTACTTGTGTTAAGGGCTAAACTTGGTGGATGGAGTGAGTCTATGTCTTTGGTCAAAGGTAAAGAATGTATCAATCTAATTTGAATCTACTAGTGAAGAGTTTGATTGGATTTTCGCTTTCATAGGAGTTTTTCCTTAGTTGAGCACCTATATCTTATGTTCTCTTGCTATCTTTGAAATTTTGGCAATTGTCTTGATGATAATAATGTAATAACAAAGAAGAATAAAAATAACTAATCACAATAAATTGTCAAGTAAAAGAGAAATCAAATTAATGAGAAGACCTAACAATGTTGCCCTAGATTTATCAACATATTTCGCTACTAGCTAGAAATACGTTCTTGTAAAATAGTTGAAGTAGAGGCTTAGTAGTACTCTTTGGAGAAAATCCATGGTGGAAAGCCATAACCTTCATTATGCTCCCATTTGTAGTTAAGTTTAGAGTGCATATGAACTTATAGAAAGTCTTACTAACAATGGAGTAAATCAACATTGTGGTTCGTCTTAAGTTCATACAAGGTCATTTCCTTCCTCTGCACTGTGTTATAGTCTCCTTAATGGCTTAACTTGATCGTGGAACAAATTCTACCCTTTTGACCAAACCTTCCTCTCTCACCCCTCTATTAAACCACTGACATTCCACCCCTCTACTTAGTTTTGGAATATCATGACCTTTTTCACTTGCCCCTCCATAATTTTTTCTCTTGGTGTATCGTTAACAATTATGCTTAGTTATGGAATATCATGACCTTTTTCACTTGCCCCTCCATAGTTTTTTCTCTTGGTGTATCGTTAACAATTATGTTAGGTCGCTATACTACTAGTGTAACCCCTTATTGTTATTAGTGAAACCCCCTTATTAAATTGTTGTTCCCATGTAGTCCCCATATTGTTATTATTGTGCCCCATAGAAGCCCACTATTGTTATTGTAGTGCCCATACATTATTATTGTTATGTCAGCTCTGATTACATTATGACCCGTTAGACTCATATATATATAAAGGAGGTCTTGTCATTTGTATCATCCAAGAATTGTTCATTTGTGTAATGTAAAGGAGGTTGCCCCCTTGAAGAGGCTTATTTTGAAGGCGTTTATATATCTTTTCTATCTTTCTCTGAGCTGGTTTCTATCCTTTTGACCAAACCTCCCTCTCTCACCTCTCTATTGAACCACTGGGATTCCACCCCTCTACTTAGTTATGGAATATCATGACCTTTTTCACTTTCCCCTCCATAAATTTTTCTCTTGGTGTACCTTTAACAATTCATCCTATATAATTGGAGATTGCATCTTCCTTATGTGTCAAATCACTTCTTCTTTCTACAATAGTTGTTTGTAATACATTGTGGTTCTCAAGTTTCTACATGGTCATTCTCCACCTTTATCTTGTGATTCAATCCTCTTAATGGTTCATATTAAATATGGAAAAAACTATATCCCTTTGGAACATATATTCCTCTCCCACCCTTCTCATGAATTGGTGGGATTCCAACACTATGATTGGACATGGAATTTTAGAACCATCTTCACATACCTCTCCATCAATGTTTTTCTCTTGGCATACCTTCAAAAACTTATCGTGTAGAATTGGAGATTTCACCTTCATCATGTGTCTGATGCATTTTTCTTTCTGCAAATGTTATTGTTGATGTGGTTTCTAGTGTGACTTTGATTTGGTATGCATTTTCAGCATTGAGTTATTTATCTTGCTTTGCTACCATTGAGAAAAAACAAAACAACAAGAACAACTTGATAAATGGAAATTGCTAATTATACTTGGCTATGAAGAATATTTCTATGATGTAATGCATACTTTCTTTGATGAAATGAAATTGCTATATGGAAGACATAAGTTTATGGTCCATATTTTATAAAATATCCATAGTAATGCGCATGTATCCATAGATATATATGAAAAACATAAGAACCATATAATCTTATATCATTTTTTTTCCACCATCCATCCATATAGGTTATCATCAATCCAAAACTTTGATTGCATTTTCAATAATTTGGGTTAATTTAGATTGAGTAAAATATCTAAATGTATAAATGGAATATATATAACAAAAAGTAAAATTATTATAAAATTAGCTATGACTAAGTGGTTGCATTAAAATGTTATTGTGATTTTGAACCATATATATAGATAACTTAATTGAAATTGACAATTTTCATGTTAAATGAGTTATAGTATAAAAATTTCCTTGTACAACAAAGTTATTGTACCTATTTTGTTAGTTGTAACTTTGTATCATCTGTGTTTTCAATATTATTAGTCCCTGCCTGGGACTAATAGCGATCGATCGATCATTGACCTACCATTATTTGATACTTTGACCGGTTTTATTTTCCGTGTTTTCACATTTTAACCTAAGTTTGATGCTCCCAATTTTATTCAACAAAATTTTATCCAAAGTTTTTGGTTCGGCAAATTATTGAGGTCTTATTGTAGCCTTCACGTTGCCCGATGCAAAAATATTGAGACAATCTCATCTTATCCAAAGTACGCTGTGGTTATTTTATCCATATCACTTGTTCAATGGATTTTGATGTAAAAAGTTTATTTGATTTTGCACCCTTTTGCATGGTAGAAAAAAATCATAGGGGCAAATTTGAGTTATAGATAGGTATGGAAAACTTTCATGTTTAGAGAATAATTAGTTATTTTTTTCCAATTTTAAATCGTAAAAATATATAATTAATTTTATTTTTTAAATTTTAAATAGTAAATGGTAAAAGTATAATATTAATTTTACTTTTTATTTTGTAAAGATCATCAAATTGACTCTTCTACTGTACGTTTTCTAAAATTAAATAATATATAATTTATTTTATTTTTTTATTAAAGAATTTTTTAATTTTAATTAATTAAAATATTATATTTTTATTTTTCCCTCTTTGACCTTGATATATTTTTAATATATTTTACATCTTAAAAAACAATCATACCCTTAATGTTTAACTATATAAAAAAAGGATATATAACAACCTACAATGTTGCTTTTTAAATTTATAGTTTTTTCTTAATTTTAAATAATTAAAAAGTATGACTATTTTATTAAAAGAATATTTTTAGAACTATGGAAATGAAAAAAGGGCTTATGACAATTTATAAAATAATTAATTAAATTTAATAAATGATAGGGAAAAATGTGAATACTGAGGCAATACAATTTTATCCAAAGTTCAGAGAGAGAGCCAATATACTTCGAAGCTAGTAGCCCTTTAGTAGCCCTTTCGAGGTCCTTTCCACATGTATATCAAGGCTCCTTCCACATGGCTATTAGCATGCAAGGCCTTTCCATATGGCTATTAGCATGCAACTCTGGTATGGTATGGTAAAAGATAGTCGCCCCGTGCCCAGAAGAGTCTGCAAGATTACAATTGCAGTCTTTGGACGTGCTCAGAAGAGTCTGCAAGATTACAATTGCACTCTTTGGACGTGCTCTGTTATCTACAAGCTTGAGTCGCTTGAGTCTGCAAGATGGCATTGTGGAAGGCAATGGCATTGTAGTTTGCGACCTGACAGACCTGGTATGTACCAGACTATCTTTATGTATTTGGGCAAACTTCAGATGCAGCTAACTCGGAGAAGTACTTTACTTGTTATTTTGTGTTATTACGCTCGCTGCAAGGGATCTACCTGCAGAGGATCATGGAGAACCTGTTAATTTAAAGCATAAATTTAGCACCGTGGCTTCAAGGTGAAATTACCAAAACCTTAATAAAAAACTCAACGAGAAATGCATCCATTTTGTGCTTTAATTTCCTCTGCTTTAAATGCATCGTTTTTTTTTTCTTTTAACTGTTTTTATTTACTGGATATTAATGATATTGAACATGAAAAACTTACTCAAAAACTCAACCGTAAATAACGGTAAATGCCTAATTTAGTATTCTCATTTAGTATTCTCAAGATCTTTAACGTGTTCTGGTGCATTCGAGAGAATGAGCCGAAATATTCTGCAAAACTGGAAAAGCAGAGTTTTTATTGAATTACAATTTCATATTTTATTATAATTTAAGTTTATTTAAATGGAACAAAACTGTTGGGTGCTCAAAAAATTGATTATATTTCGACCATAGTTGGGATTCTACCCAATTCTTATCAAATTTGTAACTGACAAAAAAATATATACTGTAGAAAAGTCTGTTTTCTACATCTGTGTATAGTAAACTGTAACAAAGAAAACATCTTTCAAATCATTAATTAAATGCAAAAATATTTTCCATGAAAATCATATACGGGTACACACTTATTCAGGCAATGTACATCAGAGCCATATCGGTGGACCGGAATACCCGGTGGAATGTGAAAATTGGAGTGTGGGTCGCGGAAATTTGACGTTTTGTGGAACAATTTTTTATTCTCAAACGTATTTGAGGGTGAACAAAAATTACTTTAAATTTGAGGTCCAATTATTTAGGGTGCGCGTCATAAATGAGTAGTTTACCAATAAGTAATTTACAGATAAAGATTGAGTAATTTGTATAAGTAGTTTGCTAATAAGTAATTTATAGACGAAGATAATGGAAATTATATAAACGTAAGAAAATTCGTAGTGTCAGGTTCTAGTTTTACATTGTTGTTATATATTTGTTAAACTATGTCTTTAATAATTATAAAATTTTGAAAAATGTGTTTTATTCATTTTTATTAAAAATGAGAATTTATTGTATATAAGTATATTTGATGATAATAGTTGAATTTTTCTTATTCATTATTTCTTTAGTAATAAACTTTCCTATTAGTAAGCGAAAGAAGTATGGTTGATGGTAGATTAAATTCTTAAGGTTTAGAATTTTTTTTCTTATTTAATATTGATGTGTATATGTGAAATAAACAATTATAAATAACCAAACGTGCTTTAAATGGCATGTAAAGATACAAAAATTAAATTCTATAATAATTACATATATTTTAAGATAGTGTGATTTAACATATACGCCATGTTATTCTATAGTGTTTAATTGCAAATCAAGTCTTGAAGTAAATTAAAATACCATTCATTATTATTTTATTTTTAGGTGTTGTCCTTCTCTAATTGACATAACTTTATGTTTCGAGCATCACTTTTATAAATTGTGGTGATTTTCAATAATCACTTAAATCTCAATATATTTATTTTTGGTGCTATAGGGCCAAACTAAAAAATTATTATGCTTTCTTTTTTAAAAAATTACTTCTTTTAATATATCTCTCAATTATTATGCAAAATGAGAATTTATTGTATATGTATACATTTGATAATAATAGTTGATATTTTTCTATCCATTATTTTTACCATTAGTAAGCGGAAGAAATATGGTTGATCCTTAAGGTTTAGGAAATTTATTTCCTATTTTGTGAAATAAATAATTATAAATAACCAAGCATATTTTAAATGGCATACAAGGATGCAAAAATTAAATTTTATCCATTATTTTTACCATTAGTAAGCGGAAGAAATATGGTTGATCCTTAAGGTTTAGGAAATTTATTTCCTATTTTGTGAAATAAATAATTATAAATAACCAAGCATATTTTAAATGGCATACAAGGATGCAAAAATTAAATTTCATAATTACATATATTTATATTTTAAGATAGCTTAGTTTAACATATATGTCATGTTATTATATAATGTTTCATTGCAAATCAAGTCTTAAAATAAATTAAAATATCATTCATTATTAGTTTGTCCTAAGTTTTTGCTACCTATTCTCCGTGGCATGCATGTAGTGTCCTGCATCTTGCAAGTGCCAGCTGTTTGCATATGCAGAGGCGTCCATGGTGGTCTACAAATGCCTTGTCAGGAGTGCGGAATAAGTTCAGAGCAGAGAGTGTCAAGCATCGAGAAGCTAATTCTCCGGAGTAAGTTCAGAGCAGAGAGTGTGGAGCAGCTAGTTTGAGGAGCAGAGGGAGAGCGGAGCTTCACCTTTACAACTTGAGGAGCAGAGGAGCAGAGAGCGTCGAGCGGAGCTTCACCTTTACAACTTGTAAGTTCCCAGACCGAACGAAGCATTCCCCATCTAATGTAATATTCACCATAAAAAAATGTTGAATTTCTACAAACATTTAACATGGTTATTTGATGGCATGTAACTCTTTGCACTGTTCCCTTCGTCTATTCATGGTAATAGTTTTGCTTCTATCACTCAAGCTTTCACTATATAAAGTGTTTTCTTAATTCATCAGGAATTAATTTCACTCTCATTTCATTATTATTTCTTTGATATATGCTTCGGAGGTGGTTTTTCCGATTTCATATTTAAGGTTTGTCCATATGCTTCTGTTTCTAACCTTCTATCATAGCAGACAATGTGTCAAACATTCCAAAATCCCGAGCCTTTTGCGGTAAATAGTATCATCTTTCTATTTTGAAAAGAGTTATTATTGAAAATATGCATTATTATTATTGAAAATATGCATTATTAACCTTTGCAAGCGTGACTATGAATGGAAAATCTCTTTTATTCTGAAATTTGGTGGTTTCATTTGAAGTTTTATGTCTTTCCAAGTATTGTTTAGTGTCATAATCTGCATTGTTGAATCCAGATTTAATTTTCCACTCTAGGATTGCAGACCTAAGTGCATGATTTGGAATGAGGAACTTATTGTCTAGGGTCTGGTTATTAGTCATTGGGGACGTATTGATCTTGTTTTCAAGCCAAGTGTTGATGGTGTTGTACTCATATGTGAAACCATCAGCCGCGATACGGGGATTGTCCATGCAAGTCGCCCCATACTCCCACGCGACAAGCAGAGCCCGACCTTTCCTTTGGAGGATAGTTTGACATGGCCAATATTTAAAACGCAGAGACGGGTCCGAATGGCCAAATAACCATTCAAAATATTTCATCTCCAACCACGTCTGACCGCAGGTAGAATTCACTTGAATATGTAATTTTCATATTTTTATCATGAAAAAATATTGAAATTATTTTGTTAAAATTTTTAGCATTGCTTAAAATATTTTATAAAACATGAAATTTGGAAGAGTAACTTACTCGTACGCATGTGTACATGAGCACTCATTCTGGTTTTTCCCCTGCGAAAGTTCTGCACTTTGCAAGTAATTCTTCAGATTATGGTCTTACTGTAATAGAACTATTTAACTTGCAATTTCCACTCATTTACCAAGAAAATGTACTTTCAATATTTTAAACTCCATTGCTACTTCAAACCAATTTTTACATATTTATTTCAGTATTCTACCTTGTTCACGTTCAAATAGAAACATTTCAAATAGAAACATGTATTTATGTTTTCAATGTTTTACCTGGTTCACGTTGAAGAGGAAATATTTATTTATGCATTTCAATGTTTAACTCGCTTCACGTTGAAGCTGAAATATTTATTTATTATTGATATTTTTTATTTTCCTAAATATCACATATTAATATATTTTTAATATATTAAGCTGAAATGTTTATGGAAATTGAATTTATATTAGTTATTAAGCTGAAATATTTATTTATTATTGATATTTTTTATTTTTCTAAATATTACATATTAATGTATTATTAATATATTAAGCTGAAATGTTTATGGAAATTGAAATTTCTGTTGTCGCTTCAAATTTTAGTCATAATGAGCTTGTTGTAAGCCATCTTGTTTTGTTAGTTTTTGTTTTTTGGATAATGTGGGTAAGGGTTCAGGAAAGAAGGCTGGAAAGTCTTTATCATATAAAACCTATGGTTCAAGATTGTAATCTCCATCTTTCGAAGTGAAAATCTCCATCTTTCAAATTCACTTCGGCTTAAAACATTGAAATTCCCTACCTCAGTGAAAATGGGATAGAGCTTATGGTGCCGCGTGTTGTATATATAACTGTGCCAATGGGGCAAGTATATATAATATAATATATGCAAGTATATAATAATATAATGAGAGTTCTGTCTCAAGTTGGCAACACAATTATGTTACTGATTACTTATTAGTTAGTTTGTCTTAAAGTAAGTGTCATAGGTATATAAAGTTATAAAGTTAATGAATGAATAGAAAAGTAGATGAGAAAAGTAAGACCATGTTTTAGTATTTTCACTTTAGTAATATTTGTTGTTTGGATTGGAGTGAAAATGTCTATTTAATTCTACCACATAATTGTCTTAACCAGTTTATTTTATTTTATTATTATAAATTTTTAATAAATTTTATTATTTTTTATGAATTAATTAAATTTCCGAGTGAAAATGTGTATTCAATTTTACCAAATAATTGTCTTAACTAGTTTATTTTTAATGTGTATTCAATTTTACCAAATAATTGTCTTAACTAATTTATTTTTATTTTTTTATTTTAAATTGTCAATAAATTTTAGTATTTATGTTATGCATCATTACATAATTGTATTTGAAATTTGATATTACTTATATTTATATATATATGTATTCAATATTCTACTAATATGTTATAAGAAATAATAATGTAACACTTAAAGTCTACACTACTTGTGGATGCTATGTTACATCTTTTTTTTTTCAACATTTACAATAAAAGAATTTTTAGTTTTTTACATGGCTTGAACTGTTTCTTTTTCTGTCCTGTATTTAATTTAATTCAGAATAAATTAATATTGGATGATTGGAAGATGATAGCAATGAGTTTTAGCAAAATATTTTTACATTTTAACATGTTCTTTGTGTTTTTTTACAGTGCATATTACTGTAATACAACAATTTACATGACAATAGACAAACAATTTACATGACAATAGGTTTGTGTTGTATTTGGTATTATTTTACCTATGTTTTCGTCTTTTCAATAAGCAACCCTACGCTAACACCATGTAAATAAGTTAATGGAAATACAATCTGTGACCGCAAAAGCAAAAGGAAAAGGAAAAATTGCACCCTTCATAAGCTCTGTTTCAGCTAATCAGTAGGTCTAACTAAAACAAAATCCATAGGTTTCGAATAAAACCCAATTGCATATCAAATTCCGCACATCACCGGATTTGACAGCTCTAGGTGAACTATTTCAGTTCCATTTCAAATCCCATTTCAAATCAGATAGTATACAATCCATTTGTGTTGTCCTTGCAGACCTCGGCAGGGACTACCGCCACGGCAGTGGCTCCTTATTTATGTTAGAAACTGAAAAAACTTTTTATTTAAATAAAATAATATATTGATGAATATGAAACTATAAAACTTAACCAAATACAATTATAAACATGAAACTTAACCCAATACAATACAATTATAAATGTGAAACCTAAAATAAATATTATTCATAAAACTAGACACAATTATATATTTAGCAATTTATAATTTAATTACTATGGTTAACCATTAACAAAACAATAGACTAAAATAAATGAAACAATAACCTATAAAACATTTCCATTCACACCAAATAAGTAATGTTGGGATAGTTCTCATTATTCAATTGTGGCATCTAAGATAAGCAACCACCCCCAACAATTATTGAGTTATTTATACATTGATTATTTTTAATTATAATTGAGTTATTTATACCTAATTACTTTTAATTATAATTTTATTGATATAGGAAGAGACACAAGCCCTATTAGACTCTCTTTAAATGATTAAATACCGACAACATATCAATTCAAAACATGACATGATGCAACACAAATCATATACAAAAGCATATCCTTTAGGGTTGGGAAACAAAAATGGATAATAAATTTTAAAAGAGAAGATTGATTGAAACTTTTATGCAACCTTTGAAATTGAGAAGCGAAACATTTTGGATACAAACTATTAATTTTTATATAAGTGAATTGAATATAAAATCTTTATTATTTTATAAACCTATTAAATTATTTTTTAAATAATATATTAAAGGTTAAATGAATTAAAAATGAAATATTTATAATATATTAAGTGTTAAATGAATTAAAAATAAATCTTTATTATATATTAATTTGTTTCTTCAAATAATAATATATTAAAAGTTAAATGAATTAAAAATGAAATATTTATAATATATTAAGTGTTAAATGAATTAAAAATAGATCTTTATTATATATTAATTTGTTTCTTCAAATAATAAAATAATAAGGTGTATGTTGAAATTGTAAAAGTAAACCTAGAATAATAATATTATTTTTTATTATTTTTATTGGTTATGAAATTTAATATTTTGAATTCTTTATTAATATATGTATGTTTAAATTTATAATAATGGAAATAATATATTAAACATTATTGTGCTTGCGCAACTTAATGTCTTACACTCATCACCTTAATGTGTATGTTCAAATTTGTAATTATGGACATGTAGACCAATGTCTTGCACCTCTCATTGTTAGTGTATATGTTTTGAAAGTTGTAATAATGGACACATTACATGAAATTTTGTTATGGCCATCTAACAGAATTTCTTTCACCCCTCACACTTAATGCGGATGTTCAAACTTGTAACCATAGACATAATACATTAAATTTTGTTATGATTATGCAACCTATTGTCTTGCACCCCTTGCCCCTAATGTGTATCTTAAAACATGTAACAATGGACATGTACCTTATATTTTGTTATGGTTGTGCATCCCAATGTCTTGCACCCCTTGCCCCTACTTGCACATGGTCAATCCCATTAAAGTTTCAAACACCACGATGTTATGTGGTGTTGCATTGTATGATATATATGACTACCCTCTTGTAGTTCTTTCAACCCTTATTATTATGTAAACACAAATTTTGAGAGATGGAGAATTTCACTAATATAAATATTTAGAGAAATCTTTCCATAGATTTATTTAATGATTCACTTACTCAAATAATAATAAAAAAAAATTATGCTCTCCTAAAACCTAATCAAAATATTATAAATTAATAAAGAATCAGCTAAAATATTAGAAACTACTAAATAATTTTTTAAAACATAATGCACTACTAAATAATTAAAATCAAAATATTATGAAATTTCAAAATAATTAAACAAAATTTACTAGAATATTAAACATTTAAACAAGAAACAGTAAAAGAAAATTCAAAATGTGGGCTCTTGCATACATGTTTCATAAAAACATGTTTTTTGTTTTTTGTTTTTTATTTTAAATTGCTTCATGGTGCCAACTACACTTATAATTTCTTAACACATCTATATATCTTATAATTTCTTAACACATCTATATACATAAATATAAAACATATATATATATATATATATTTTTTCATGGTGCCCACTAAACCTATCATTGCCTAGTGCATCTATATACATACATAATTGTTTGTCATGATACAAGGTACATAGCTATAAAGTGAAAGAAAAATATTAAAAAAATTACTCTAATTTTGTGAAATATATTATTAAAAAAATGCTTTGTGATGCACTCCAAACTTATACCTTTGTGTACTTCTATACATACATAATGGTGTGTACAGAGACCAGGGAGACAAGGGTAACATTGTAAGGTTAAAAAAATCACCAAAAGACACTTGAACTTTGTAAACAAATTATTTAAAAAATAAAAACAAAATCTTTGCCATGCAAAACAAACTTGTAATTGTATGTGTTTGTAAACAAATTATTTAAGAAATAAAAACAAAATCTGTGTAATGCAAAACAAACTTGTAGTGGTATGAGGGCATAGGGATACAAAGATACTATGATAGGGTTTATAAGATTAATTTTTCATTTTAGTTAATATGTTGATAGTTGGAAAAATTCCTTTACCAATAAAGGGAGAATTATTCAATGGAAAATTACAATTAGACTTGCTTATGCTTGGTGTAATGATTTCCATTGGTACGTGGGCATATTGCCCCCAAATAGATTGTTCCTTGAAAGGAGACCTTCTTGTTGAATTTATTCTAAATCCTAAATGCAATCCTATTAATTATGCAAATGCAATTATATATCTAATTGTAAATTAACAATGATAAAGCGTGACTGATTACATGTATGTAATTCATTAATGAAAAAAGAGAAGAAACACATTATTCTCCACAAAAAAAACACATAAGCACATTTAAATAACATGAATGAGAATGAATTCCACATAAAATCATATTAGAATATATCCCCAAAACCAGATTTATAACCAAAATATCATGTTTTATCAAGCAATCCTGATAATGAATAGAATTTTGATAAAATAATTGACAATAGTGCATGATTGACAAATTGATTATGAACTAGCTTTTACTTGTATTAAAAGTTTAGAAAAAGTTCGTCAATATCAAATTCAACCAAAAGCTATCATCCTTAATCTAAAATTCACTTGATAAAAATATAAAAGAAAGAATTATATATTTTACAACCATCAAGTCTTCCATTCTTCTTAAAATGTTGAAGAAATGTACAAGTTTCATGTTTGGATTTTGAATCCATAGATTTCAAAATAATACTCAGACTGATAGAAATATTTAGTTTTGATTACAAGGTATCCAACCCAATAAACCATAGAAAGAGTATCCTTTTATAATTAATCTTCCTTCTCTTCTTCGGTTGCGAATTTTTCCTTCTTCTCACCTTTCAATAGTTTTTTTTGAAAAATGCAATTAAATAAAAATAATATATTTCTAATCCATTGTATGGCAACAAGTTTTTTCTTTTTCCAAATTTCTTTTTCTTCTTTTTCCACGTATCACCTGCACAAAACAATTTAAACATAATTATTGATATTTACATTTAAAAAAAAAATATTCATTAATATTATCATTAAAGGAAAAGTTTCTCGAAACAATAAAATATAAATGAATTAATAAGAATAATATTAATTAAAGTTCTTGATAACCCATTCCTTTATTTAGGATTATAGTTTATTTTTTAAACAAGATTTATTTATTTATTTAGTACTAAGACTTTGTGTTGAGATTGTAACAAATAATTCAAAACAAGGGCATATTTCATTTTCTTATTTGCAGTTATATCTACCTTTAGAATGCTCATTATGCCAAAATGTTTTATTCCTTTTACATCTAAACTATTGTTCCTATAAGAACATAAACACCAAAACACAAACAATTTTGGCAACATCTACAAACTAACATGTTAAATATGTTTTATAGTAATGTCATCACACAACCATGTTCCCCCATTCTAAGGGGACAATGTTACATTAAGATCAAGTAAGTTCATGATATCGTGCTTGTGTCATTGCTCGAGAAAGAGGGATCTAAAGTTTGTAGTCTAATAGTATATTGAAGACCCTCAATTCGTTGTTAGAGACAAGAGTTCACATCCTTATTCCTATGGATTATGGTTCTTTGTGATAGAAACTAGGACAATACTGAGAGGGGGGTGAATCAATATTGTAGAAATCTTAAAAATTTCTTTTACTCGTGAAAAATACTAGGACATCAATAAACACTTCAACAATTAATTCATATCATTATCAAAAGAATAAATCATTAGAGGCACAAATAGAACACATAGATTCTTCAAAATTTCTTCAAATTACATCACAAAGGTAAGCTTCTACTTTCTATTACAAATTTCTCTTGCTACAACCAGAAGGAAGCTACTACTCCCTTATTTATCAGCTACAACTGAAAGGAGCTACAACCCCTAGTTTATCAGCTCTCATTGACAGGAGCTCCAACCCCTAACTTTACCAGCCATTACAGAAAGGAGTTACAACCCTTGATCTACAAGCTACTATTTTGTTGACCTCAATGATTCATCTTTCATACCATTTTAACACTCAAATCATGAAGGCCATTTCCTTTCATAAACAAATAAATTTATCTCTTCAAACACTCACCACAACCACATTAAAAAATATTTGGTTACAGGTAAATCCACTAGGATTCATCAACACATCTAACTCAATGCACAAATCACCAAGCAAATTTGATTATGTTTTTATAGAAATTTGACTGATATTTTTAGTTCTTCAAGTTCTACTCATGTTGCACTTGAATGTTTGAATGAAAATTTATTTTGACTCATCTAATACTTCTTTCAAGTCTTTTAAATGTAGTTTCATGTTTTTTCGATTTAAAACAAATTCTCTAGAAAAGCAATTGTCATGTTTCGAGAATAAGCATAGCCCAAAGTTTTCACTTGTGGGGAGAAACGATGGAAGCAACAAGGGTTTCAGTGTGCAAAATTACAGAAATTCTGATTTAACTGGTGCTGGATGAAACGATCAAAGATCTAGGGCATCGATGCTTTGGGCTGGGTCGATTTATGTCAAGATCTGCAACCTTTTCTAATCCAAGGTCGTTCGTATGTCTCCACAACGATGTTGGTGTTGTTTTTCTTAGATGAGGGAGTTGGTTAGAGGCGGCAGTTAGGAGCTATCCCTGTGGGGAGAAGCTGAAATAATTGATAGAGGCTAGGGATCAACAGTAGTGGGAAAGGCATGGATCTAGAACGAATTTGGACATGATAATCTTACACCTTCTGCCATCTATTGGAAGAGAGGTATGGTGCAGATCTGACAACCTGTTCGTGATTTCCACTAAGATCTACTCCTATAGTGAGGTTTCAGGAGTCAAATCATGGATGGATATGGTGGATTGGGTACCTCTACCCTCCCTAAGAAAAATATTCTGTCAAGATAGTAGATCGAGCATGGATCAGAGTCACTCAAATATTATTTCGATAGATCGATACTTTATAACAGTAGACCAGAGGATAATCTTGACTCGCCTCATGCCCACGTCACCGAAATCCCTGCTAAACATCTTAGCTTGGTCTCATGGCATAAATCGAGGGCTTGGCTTTCAAATATGCCAATCAAGGAGATCAGTTCAGAACTTGCAGCCAACAACATAAGCCGGTCGCAAGTATAGTCCAGCAAAGAACACTCCAAGGCTGGATCTTGAAGAACAAGTTCCAAATCTACCCAAATGATCCATGATTAATCTCTTTATTAGATCATTGGTAGGGAAATCCATTTGTTTGAAGATAGGGGTTTGGGAGTGGGTAAAAACCCTCAAACAAATGCTACAAGAAAATATGGGTATAGGAGCTAGGCTAAAACCCTTATATATGAAGGGAAAGTTTTGCAGCACGATTACAAGCTACACGATTATACTATTGGATGTGATTCAACCATTTTTTTCAACATAAGACTCCTAGGAGGAAGCCCTTGTTGGTGCAATTATTACTGAGGAAATGCGACGGAAAAGCTCCGATGAGACATCAGGTAATGCTTTGATTGTAGAGACTAGGGGAAGAAAAATGGAAAGAGGAAAGAGCCCCGGATATCGCAGTAAGTCAAGGAAAGGAATACCCAAGTCCAAGTCGGGGATATGTGCTAGAAATGCGGGAAGAAAGGACACCTAAAGAAAGACTGCAAGTCTTGGAAGGGAAAAGAAGGAGACATGCAACAAGAAAACAATCATGAAGAAAATGTGACAGGTGATGTGTTGCAAGATGCTTTGATTATTTCATTAGAAAATATTATTGATGCCTGGGCAATAGATTCAGGGGCCCCATTCCATGCCACACCTAATAGGAAACATTTTCATGATTATGTTTAAGGAGATTTTGGATAGGTTCGATTGGGTGATGATAAACCCTGTAAAATCATTTAAATGGGTACAGTTTTAATAAAATAGTGGAATGAAAATTAATGGCTATTGAAGAAGGTAAGGAATGTTCCAAATCTAAAGAAAATTCTAATTTCAATAGGGAACTTGGGAGGTGAAGGCTATGTGACTAATTTTACAGATAAAACTTGGAAGGTCACTAAAGGATCCATGGTAATAGAAAAAGGAGAAAAGTTTGGTACATTGTATTTATGCAATGGTATTTCTAGTTCTGTTAATGATTTAACCTCTATAGGAGAAGATACAACATTATGGCATCATAGGCTTGGGCACATGAGTGAGAAGGGGATGAAGATTCTTCACTCAAGAAATTTGTTGCCAAGTTTGAAGCATGTTGATTTAAAAATCTATGAGAATTATGTTTATGGAAAACAGAAGAGAGTCAAATTCCTTAAAGTTGGGAAAGAAAAGAAGAGCGAAAAATTAGAGCTTGTGCATACAGATGTATGGGGACCTACTTAGGTATCATATCTTAGTGTCTCTCGTTATTATGTTACTTTTATTGATGATCCAACCAGAAAAACCTGGATTTATTGTATTCGAAAAAAATCTGATGTATTTGATACTTTCAAGAAATGGAAAACTTTGGTTGAAAATGATACAGGAAAAAGGTTGAAGTGTCTCAGATCAGACAATGGAGGTGAATATTGCAGCAAAGAGTTTGATAGGTACTATTCAGAGAATGGAATTTGCAGAGAGAAGAAAGTTCAAGGAACACCACAAGAAAATGGTGTGTCAGAAAGGATGAACAAGATAATCACGGAGCGTGCAAGGTGCATGAGATTGCATGCAGGATTGCCTTTACAATTTTGGGCAGAGTTGTAGATATTGTTGTTTATATAATAAACAGAAGGCCTTCAATTTCCTTGGATGATGGTATTCCAGAGGAGGCATGGACAGGTAAAAAGGTAAACTACTCATTTTTAAAGACTTTTGATTGTGAAGCCTTTGTCCACATTAATAAAGAGAAAAAAAAAAAAAAACTTGAGGCAAAATCAAAGAAATGTACCTTTATTGGATATGGTGTTAATGATTTTGGTTATTTCTTTTATGATTATGAAAAACATAAAATCATTAGAAGCAGAGATTTCATATTCAATGAAAAGGTTTTGTATAAGGATCAGTTGCAGGAAAAGAAACAGGAAAAAGAAAACACAAAATACATAGTGCTTGATGAGATCACAGAAAAAGTGAAGGTGCCTGAAAATCATAATGATCAATAGCAAGAACAAATACAAAAACCACAACAACAACAAGCACCTCAAACACCTGAAAGTGGTGTTAGAAGATCTACCAAGATAAGTAGACCCCCTGAACGATATTCTCCTTCATTACGTTATGTATTATTGACTGATTCTGGTGAACCAGAATGTTATGAAGAAGTAGTGTAGGTAGAAACCAGGAAGAAGTGTGAGCAAGCCATGAAAGAAGAGATGGACTCCTTAGCACATAACCAAACTTGGGACTTAGTCAGGTTGCCTGCAAGTAGAACAACATTGCATAACAAATGGGTTTACAGGTTGAAGGAAGAATATGGAGGTAGAAAAGGTATAAAGTTAGACTTGTGGTGAAGGGGTTTTCATAGAAAAAGGGTATAGACTTTGATGAGATATTTTCTCATGTTGTTAAAATGACTTCAATCAGAACTATTTTAAGTCTAGTAGCATCTGAAAATTTGCATCTTGAGTACCTAGATGTAAAGACAACCTTTTTCCATGGGGATTTGGAGGAAGAGATATATATGTAGCAGCCACAATGATATGAGGTAAAAGGGAAGGAGAAACTAGTGTGCAGGTTGAAGAAGAGCTTGTATGGATTAAAACAGGATGCAAGGCAGTGGTATCTAAAATTTGATAGGTTTATGTCTAAGCAAGGTTATACTAGATGTCACTTTGATCATTGTGTTTACCACAAAAGGAAAAATGATGGCAGCTATATTATATTCTTATTGTATGTAGATTACATGCTTGTTGTAGGTTCTAACATGCAGGAAATAAATGTGTGCAAAAGAAAATTGGCAAACTCATTTGAAATGAAAGATTTGGGTGTTGCAAAACAAATCCTTGGTATGAGAATAACTAGAGATAGGAAGAATCGAAAATTAACATTGTCTCAAAGTGAGTACATAGAAAAGGTGTTGAAAAGATTTAATATGTAGAATGAAAAACTAGTTAGTATACCTTTGGCTAGCCGCTTCAAACTAAGTAAGGAGGTGTGTCCTAAGACTCAGGAAGAAATGGCTTATATGTCTAAAGTTCCATATGCATCAGCAATTGGAATCTTAATGTATGCAATGGTCTACACAAGGCCTGATATTGCACATGCAGTGGGAGTTGTAAGTAGGTACATGAAAAATCTAGGAAAAGAACATTGGATGGCGGTGAAGTGGATTCTCAGGTATTTGTGAGGTACCACAAATCAAGCATTATGATTTGTTGGTTCAAACATTGCTCTACAACGATATGTTGATGCAGATATGGCGGGCGATAGAGATAACAGGAGGATTACAACATGGTATATGTTTACTATAGGTGGAACAACTGTCATTTGGGTTTCAAAACTACAAAGTGTTGTTTCACTCTCAACAATGGAAGCAGAGTATGTTGCTGCTATAGAGGCTAGTAAAGAAATGATTTGGTTACAAAGGTTTTTGGATGAAATGGGTAAGAATCAGGAGTTGGGCAGGTTATACAGTGGCAGCTAGAGTGCCATACATCTTGCAAAGAACTCTACATTTCATTCCAAGACAAAATATATACAGCTCAAGTATCATTTCATACGGTTAGTGTTGGAAGATGGACAGTTGAAGCTAGAAAAGATACACACTATCCAGAATCCTGCAAATATGTTAACAAAAGTTGTAACTAGGGAGAAACTGAGATTTTTCTCGGTTTCAATTGGTCTTCAAGTATGATGATGAAGATGAGAAACAACTAGGTCCAAAGTGGATTCATTTTCTAGCAAATGAGGCAGAAGTGGAGTTGTTATAATCAGTCTCCAAGTGGGAGATTGTTGGGTGTGGAGCGTGATTATCTTCTTTGTTCGGAGGTATCGCCACATTGGACCCTAGTTAGTAATGTGGTGGCAATGCCACCCATAATATTTTCACTGCAAGAGGGGTCCAGAGGGGGGCGGCAGCGATATTTGGGAGCCCCCACTGGCGAGGGATCGGGGGCAACACCCCTAAAGCTAAAAATAGATGTAAAATTTCCTTGCAAAATGTTGTAAATTCGTAGTCAATTAGGGCCTTTCATTAGGCAGAGATATGACGGTAGAAGTTATGTTTAATTCAGGGTTTTTTGCCCTAGAAGCAACCCCTCACTCTATATGAGGGAATTGTATTTCGTGTAGGTAGATCTGTATTCTGAGCGAGAAAGAGAGAGGAGATTGTGTGAGAGCGAAGAGGGAATTACATCGGATTTGTTGTAGGTTGTATATCTTCATTTTGTTGGATAATATAAAAGGAAGGACTGGTTGTTTCCCATGGACATAGCCCAAATTGGGTGAACCACGTATATCTGTGTCTCTCTTGTTTTATGTGTCTTCTTTATTTATATTTCTGCAATATATTTTATGTGTTCCATTGCTATGTAATATATAATTTTCTAACAATGACAGACACAGAATGGGATATTCTCGACAGAAAGGCACTTGGAATAATACGACTATGCCTAGTGGTGTCGGTAGTGTTTAATATTTCAAAGGAAACGACAACAGAGGGATTAATGAAGGCATTGGACAAACTATATGAAAAACCCTTAGCCTCAAATAAGGTATTTCTTATGAAGCGTTTATTTAGTATGAAAATGTTAGAAGGTGGATCTGTTGTTGATCATTTAAATGTATTTAATACAGTTACCAGTCAGTTAAGTTCTATAGGGGTAATGTGTGATGACGAATTTAGGGCTTTGTTATTTCTATGCCCATTGCTAGAAAGTTGGAATGGTTTAGTTATGTCCATTAGTAACTCTGTCTCTAGATCTAGTAGTTTAAATTTTGATGATGTTGTTGGTGCAATCCTTACCAAGGAAATGCGACAAAAAAGCTCTAGTGAGACATCAGGTAATGCTTTGACTGTAGAGACTAGGGGAAGAAAAATGGAAAGAGGAAAGAGCCCAGGATATCACAGTAAGTCAAGGAAAGGAAGATTCAAGTTTAGGTCGAGGATAGTGCGCTAGAAATGCGGGAAGAAAGGACACGTAAAGAAAGACTGCAAGTCTTGGAAGCAAAACGAAGGAGACGTGCAACAAGAAAATAATCATGAAGAAAATGTGACAGGTGATGTGTTGCAATATGCTTTGATTCTTTCATTAGAAAATATTATTGATGCCTGGGTGGTAGATTCATGGGCCTCATTCCATGCCACACCTGGATAGGAAACATTTTCATGATTATGTTCAAGGAGATTTTGGACAGGTCCGACTGGGTTATGATAAACCCTGTAAAATCATTGGAATTGGTACAATTTTCATAAAATAGTGGAATGGAAACAAATGGTTATTGAAGGGGGTAAGGCATGTTCTAGATCTAAAGAAAAATACAATTTCAACGGGGCATTTGGGAGGTGAAGGTTGTGTGACTAATTTTATAGATAAAACCTAGAAGGACACTAAAGGATCCTTGGTAATAACAAAAGGAGAAAAGGTTGGTACATTGTATTTATGCAATGGTATTTCTAATTTTTTTATTGCTTTAACCTCTACAGGAGAAGATACGACATTATGGAATGAGAAGGGGATGCATATTCTTCACTCAAGAAATTTATTGCCAAGTTTGAAGTATGATGATTTAAAATTATATGAGAATGTGTGTATGGAATACAAAAGAGAGTCATATTCCTTAAGGTTGGGAAAGAAAAGAAGAGCGAAAAATTAGAGCTTGTGCATACAGATGTATGGGGACCTGCTCAGGTATCATCTCTCGGTGGCTCTCGTTATTATGTTACTTTTATTGATGAAGCAACCAGAAAGCCCTGGATTTATTGTATTTGAAATAAATCTGATGTATTTGATACTTTCAATAAATGGAAAGCTTTGGTTGAAAATGAGATAGGAAAAAGGTTGAAGTGTCTCAGATCAGACAATGGAGGTGAATATTGCAGCAAAGAGTTTGATAGGTACCGTTTAGAGGATGGAATTCATGGAGAGAAGATATTTCCAGTAACACCAAAAGAAAATGGTGTGTCAGAAAGGATGAACAAGACAATCATGGAGCATGCAAGGTGCATGAGATTGCATGCAGGATTTTCTTTACAATTTTGGGCAGATGATGTAGATATTGTTGTTTATCTAATAAACAGATGGCCTTCAAGTTCCTTGGATTGTGGTATTCCAGAGGAGGCATGGACAGGTAAAAAGGTAAACTACTCATTTTTAAAGACTTTTGATTGTGGAGCCTTTGTCCACATTAATAAAGAAAATAGAACAAATCTTGAGGCAAAATCAAAGAAATGTACCTTTATTCGATATGGTGTTAATAATTTTGGTTATCGCTTTTATGATTATGAAAACAAAAAATCATTAGAAGAAGTGATGTCATATTTAATGAAATGGTTTTGTATAAGGATCAAATGTAGGAAAAGAAGCAGGAAAAAGGAAACATAGAATACACAGTGCTTGATGAGATCATAGAAAAAGTGATGGTGCCTGAAAATCATAATGATCAACAACCACAACAACAACAACAACCACAACAACAACAAGCACCTCAAACACTAGAAAGTGGTGTTAGAAGATCTACCTGGATAAGTAGACCCCTTGAACGATACCCTCCTTCATTATATTATGTATTGTTGACTGATTTTGGTGAGCTAGAATGTTATGAATAAGCAGTGCAGGTAGAAACTAGGAAGAAGTGGGAGCAAGCCATGAAAGAAGAGATGGACTCCTTAGCACATAGCCAGACTTGGGACTTAGTCAAGTTGCCTGCAGGTAAAACATCATTACAGAATAAATGGGTTTATAGGTTGAAGGAAGAAGATGGAGTTAGAAAAAGGTATAAAGCTAGACTTGTGGTGAAGGGGTTTGCACAGAAAAGGGGTATAAAAGTTGATGAGATATTTTCTCCTGTTGTTAAAATGACTTCAATCATAACTATTTTAAGTCTAGCAATAGCTGAATATTTGCATCTTGAGCAGTTAGATGTAAAGACAACCTTTCTCCATGGGAATTTGAAGGAAGAGATATATATGCAGCAACCACAAGGATATGAGGTAAAAGGGAAGGAGAAACTAGTGTGCAGGTTGAAGAATATCTTGTATGGCTTAAAACAGGCTCCAAGGCAATGGTATCTAAAATTTTATAGGTTTATGTCTGAACAAGGTTATACTAGATGTCACTCTGATCATTGTGTTTATCTCAAAAGGAAAAATGATGGCAGCTATATTATATTATTATTATATGTAGATGACATGCTTGTTGCAGGTTCTAACGTGCAAGAAATAAATGTGCTCAAAAGAAAATTAGCGGATTCATTTGCAATGAAGGATTTGGGTGCTGCAAAACAAATCCTTGGTATGAGAATAACTAGAGAAAGGAAGAATCGAAAATTAACATTGTCTCAGATTGAGTACATAGAAAATGTGTTGAAAATATTTAATATGCAAAATGCAAAACCAATTAATATACCTTTGGCTAGCCATTTCAAACTAAGTAAGGAGGTGCATCCCAAGACTCATGAAGAAATGGTTTATATGTCTAAAGTTCCATATGCATTAGCAGCTGGAATCTTAATGTATACAATGGTCTTCACAAGGCCAGATATTGTACATGCAGTGGGAGTTGTAAGAAGGTACATGAACAATCCAAGAAAAGAACATTGGATGGCAATGAAGTGGATTCTTAGGTATTTGAGAGGTACCACAAATCAAGCATTATGCTTTTGTGGTTCAAACATTTCTCTACGGGGATATGTTGATGCAGATATGGTAGGTGATAGAGATAACAGGAAGAGCACCACATGGTATGTGTTTACTGTAGGTGGAACAACTATCAGTTGGGTTTCAAAACTGCAAAGTGTTGTTGCACTCTCAACAACGGAAGCAAAGTATGTTGCTACTACAGAGGCTAGTAAAGAAATGATTTGGTTAAAAGGTTTTCTAGATGAATTGGGTAAGAATCAAGAGTTGGGCAGGTTATATAGTGACAACCAGAGTGCCATACATCTTGCAAAGAACTTTTAATTTCATTCCAAGATTAAACATATGCATCTCAAGTACCATTTCATATGGTCAGTGTTGGAAGATGGACAGTTGAAGCTGGAAAAGATACACAATAGCCAGAATCATGCAAATATGTTAACAAAGTTGTAACTAGGGAGAAACTGAGATTCTGCTAAGTTTCAATTAGTCTTCAAGTATTATGAAGAAGATGAGAAACAACCAGGTCCAAAGTGGAGTCATTGTCCAGCAAATGAAGCAGCAGTGGAGTTGCTATAATTAGTCTCCAAGTGGGATATTGTTGGGTGTGGAGCTGATTATCTTATTTATTCTGAGGTATCACCACATTGGACCCCAGTTCGTAATGTGGCGGCCTCGAAGCTAAAAATAGATGTAAAATTGCCTTGTAAAATGTTGTAATTTCATAGTCAATCTGGGTCGTTCATTAGGCAGAGATTTGACAGTAGAAGTTATGTTTAATTTAGGGGTTTTTTTCCCTAGAAGGAAACCCCTTGCTATATATGAGGGAAATCTATTGTGTCTATGTAGATCCATATTTTGAGTGAGAAAGAGAGAGGAGATTGTGTGAGAGCGAAGAGGGAATTACAATGGATCTGTTGTAGGTTGTATCTCTTCATTTTGTTGGATAATAAAAAAGGAAGGATTGACTGTTTCTCTGTGGACGTAGCCCAAATTGGGTGAACCACGTCTATCTGTGTCTCTCTTGTTTTATGTGTTTATATTTCTGCAATGTATTTTATGTGTTTCATTGCTCTGTAATATATAATTTTCTAACAGACTGATCCTTAGTGGTCCTTGTTGCTGCAAATCCGAAAAACTTTTAAGTATGACTGCATTTACCTTCGGTAACCTTTCTTGTGACTCCACGATTCTATCATTATCTTCCTTACAACTCCTGATCTCTTCCTTTAAAATTCTCGGTGTCACTACCAAGTGAGAAGAGTTCCCAACACTATACTATTGTTTGGATTTGTAGGGAGATTCTCTGTAGTCAACCATCTTGCTAGCTATTTGATATGTCTTCCTGCAAACATAGTATGTTAGATAAACCAATCATAATAAATCATGTATCTTAGCATAACTTGGGGAGGATACCTTGTCTTCAATATTACCAAATCAACGTGATGCATGTATAACATGATCATAACAACATATAGACATATGCAAGTAAATGTATCAACTCATAAACATTACTCTAACTAGGGTCTAGTCATCAACACAAGGCCATATCAACAATGCATGCTATTACCTCATGCATGAAAAAAACCATTATTCCATTGTGCACATTGCCACATGCAACCAATAATATGCATAAGCAATGTCAAACCAACTACAAATATGCATAATTGCATGTAGTCAAACATAATAGACCAGTTCTTGTAATCAACCTACAAGGCTGATGCATGTAATCAAAATATTCGAAACTGTAACCTAACATACAAGGATGTGAGTAGGTACCATGAAATCAAATGTGAGCAACATATAATCCATACATAGTGAGTCACATACTCATTTCAAATACATTTCATGAAATCAATAACAAATTCTCCATGATAACCATTCTACAACCTTGATCCAACATCAAGCCATTGCAAAAAGTATCTATGTGTAAGAGAAACACATGCAATTGACATGCATGCATGACCAACACATAGCCCATCTAGTCCAAGGGGTGAACCATGCTTTGATACCACTCTGTAACACCATCCTCCCATATCTACCCAAGCAACCGGCTAGTTGGGGTAAATATGCGATGAGAGGCCACTATGATATGATTTGACCTCCTAAGTCACATTAAGGAAATGGAACTGACAGAAACACACCATATGTACATCCAACATCATCACTGGAACCCTCAGAAGACAAGTCAACCACTCAGACAACTTGTCCCTAGGTACCATTGTTGTTTTAGGTCTCTTGGGCCATAGTTTCTCTCATGCTTTGGGTAAGGGTGCAACTAACAACATAAATTCCCTCTCATAGACCTTCCTACCAGCGAATGTGGATGAAAATTATCAGTGTTATGCCAAAAACTCCAGGATTTAAGCCACTTTTTCAAGCCCAGAGCCCAGGTCACTTCCCAGAACTGAACCATCTCATCAGATCAGTAAATTAACATGGAAATGACAACATTAAATCAAATACTTGTTCAAGACCTTGATTGGATCCCTACTAGTTATGACAGGCATTTCGTCAAACATATCATTGACATGTAATTTACATGTGTAAATAACAAAGTTAAGTGTAGGGATCTCATACTTATCTGAGAATCGCTATGAACCATTGTTCCCTGATGCCATTTGTCACATTATCATCTATTAGGGCATAGACACATTATCCATTCACATACAAGTAAGAACATGCTGAGAGCCATACATAGATATTGTCATAAAATGGGCATATAACTAGCATAATAGGAACATAAACAAAATAAAAATATCAACCATCAAATCCATAAATACATTAGTACCTTTACACATGAAATTCAAGGGAATGATTTTTCATTAATGAATGCAATGAACCAACCGAAGATGGGACTGCCACATTCCACCCGCCCGTAAAATGGCTAAGTCAAATCTCTCTTTAGCCATTCACCCCCGTGCTATATTCGAAGCATGAATATGGGATTTCGTAGAACACATCAATCAAAAATCATCTAGGGCTTCCAAATGCCATCCACCTCAACCCATCAAACAGTGATTCCACCTCACGATAAGACATCACCAAAACAATCACCAGATCGGTCTCCATCCTAGCCATCCAGGGCTCCAGAGTGTTTGTTCCAACCAAGGCTCCAGGATTAGTAACTCAACCCACAGCTGCCGCCATGCTCCAAAGTGTTTGTCCAACCAAGGCTCTAAGACTAGTAACTCAACCCACCAAGGGCTCTAGAGCATTTTCCCAACCAAGGCTCCTGAACTAATAACTCAACCCAAGTTGTTACAAGGTTCCAGAGCATTTTTCCAACCAAGGCTTCAAGAAGTAATATCTCAACCCAAGCTAAGGAAACATGAGAACCAACCAAAACAAAACAATGAAAATAAACCCACAATCACCTTGGCTATCCAAGAAATGGTAAGGCTAGGAAATCCACTGTCAATCTAGGCAATCCTCCATGCCAATTACAGATCATGACCAAGGATCCACATTCATATGTCATCCATGTCCAAACCAGTGAAGAAATCATACACGCAACTTGGTACCTGCGAGAAAATCTGATGTAGTTTCTGATGTCGATGCCTTCTTGCGCTTTCTTGCTCTTCCTTTACATTCTTTCTCCAAGAATCCAAGTATGCCACACCCTCCAAGAGTGCTCCAAGAAAAATCTAAGTATCCAAGAGTATGAGAGAGAGAAAAAAAAGAGAGAGCTCCAAAGCTAAACTGACAAAAGGTTGCCAATTGATCCTTAGAATCCTTTTTATGAATGAGGCCTCTATTTTAATCATTTTCCATGATTTTCCTTCTTTTTCCTCCTCACATGGAACCTGTGACCTTTCACCTCCTTTTTTTCTCCTAATTTCCATTATTTTCATAAACAAATGTGCCAAAATGTCTTTTAATGCCTTAGCCAATTTCCTTAGTCCAATTGATCCTTAGAATCCTTTTTATGAATGAGGCCTCTATTTTAATCATTTTCCATGATTTTCCTTCTTTTTCCTCCTCACATGGAACCTGTGACCTTTCACCTCCTTTTTTTCTCCTAATTTCCATTATTTTCATAAACAAATGTGCCAAAATGTCTTTTAATGCCTTAGCCAATTTCCTTAGTCATAAACAACCAATTGAACACCCCCTAGGATGTTTTGCCCAATATTTAGCTTGGAATAAGTGTCCCATTCATCCATGGTTATTGTTTTTAACTTTATTACATGGAATTTTACGAGGGCTGTTACAAAAAATTCCTCAATACACATTCAATGAAGCCTAGTATGTCTACAATTTCCAACTAGAAAGATAGGTAAGCGAGATTTCTTGAGTTCTTCGTTGAAGCATATAAACACCAAAGAATGCCAAAGCTAACAATAGGTTGAAAAACTAGGGAATAGTTTTTTGTCTTCAATATGAATCTATTATAATTATTTTTATTTTCCTAAAATAATAGAAAAAAATATTACATAAAATCTAATTGATAAAAAAATCCTTAAAATGATTAACAAAATCCTAATATCTATAACGAATTGATATTATTTTATTTGTATATGCTCTTTAACTTATAAGCATATTCTAAATACTCACATAATTTATGAAATTTATTTAAACGAAATTATTTATAAATCCAATCAAATAAAATTTCAATACAAAACCAATTTGTAAATAAAAGCACACAAGATAAATTAAAAAAATATATTTAGCCTATTAACTCTCCTTTTTTTTTTCTCCCTCCCTTTCTCTCTTAAATATTTTGACTTCTTTTCTTAAATTAAAAATAAATAAATTATGGGTCCTTTTTAAACCAAAATTTTCGAGATTTTTATTATCTATATGAAAAAGAAAAGAAAATCTCAAAATGTTCCTCACATTTTCTAGCTTTCTAGTGAACTATTTCTTGTTTAGTTTGGCATTTTGAAACTCAAAATATGCCCCATAAAAATAACGCTTGACTATCATTAATTTGATTCGTGAGTTCATTATGGCTATTGGTCTGCAAGTTTACTTCATTATCCCACATGCATTGCGGAATTGTGTCATGATTTGTATTGATTTTTCTACCAATAGTGATTTGTTTGTGAAACAATTAGAAGCATGGGTTGTTGGGTCTAAAATTTATAGTCTTTTAATGAAAAATTAAAAACAAAATTCAAAAATAAATAAATAAAATGCTCGGATTTCATCATTGTGCTACCCGATTCTAGTGATTGGGTCATTGGAAAAAATTACAACCTGAAATAAGAATGCCCGAAACCTAAAATCCCATTAATTAACACAAATAATTTGGATTTTATCAATCGTCATAAATTTTAGGTTCTACCGATTTTGGGTTCATGAAAGATGGTAGATACCTAGTACCTGAAACCGAAAATCTTGTTAATTGGTGCAAATAATTTTTGTCACCTGGGTTCTATCAATCATCATGAATTTAAGCTTCTTTCCATATTGAAACATGAAATACCATTAACTAATGCAAGTAAATTATATTACCTTAGTTTTGTTAATCCTTGGGAATTTTGGGTTTTGTCAATACCTAAATTTGTTAATTAAGCTTCTTTCCATATTGAAACATGAAATACCATTAACTAATGCAAGTAAATTATATTACCTTAGTTTTGTTAATCCTTGGGAATTTTGGGTTTTGTCAATACCTAAATTTGTTAATTGGCAATGAATAGAGATAACTAAATAAATGAAATAAGAATAAGAATAAGAATAAGAATAAGAATAAGAATAAGAATAAGAATAAGAATAAGAATAAGAATAAGAATAAGAATAAGAATAGGAATAGGAATAGGAATAGGAATAGGAATAGGAATAGGAATAGGAATAGGAATAGGAATAGGGAATAGGGAATAGGGAATAGGGAATAGGGAATAAGGAATAAGGAATAAGGAATAAGGAATAAGGAATAAGGATAAGAATAAGAAATATAGAAAATAGAAAATAGAAAATAGAAAATAGAAAATAGAAATAAAAAATCAATAAAAATAACAAAAATTAAATACAAAAATTAATACAATATACATTAGATGCTATTTCAACAGAATCAATGCAATTAATCGCCAAAAATTAATACAATATACATTAGATGCTATTTCAACAGAATCAATGCAATTAATCGCCATGTGGATCAGGAGGACACATCATTTTCCACATTAGTAAATATATGACAATAATACAAAAACTTCTGAGGGCCATGACTTTGTGTTCTAGATTTGAAATGAGGAAAAACTTATATCGTTGGAAATATATCAATGATAGAAGAAGCAAAATTATATAACCTACTTAGTGCATTAAGAGTAAATTACACAACAATTTATGACTTATAAATCTAAAAAAAAAGTAAAAAAAAAAAAAAAAATCTAATCTCACAAACTAAATATAATGAAAGCATAGATAGCAAATTCACAAGATTAAGCATTAAAATAAAATTTGGCAGGGTCCCCTTTTATTTCATTTAGGTAAGTAAAATAAAAGGGGATGGTTGTTGAAGGAATCAACACAACCATTTATGCTTCTAACACCTTCAAGAACTAGTGACTTTTGTCCCTATGTGAGAACCCTCTTGCTTTTTTCTCATGAATTGTTGGATTTCAATAGTAATCTTCATCCACATTGTATTTCATTTCATTTTCCAACCTCCCCACCTACCACTCCATAATGTTTTGTTAGTGCATTTCATGGAAACCATACCTCCATGATGGTGATAAAATTAGGTAATTTATTTACTACAACTTAATTTAGATTTTCATACATTTAGTATTCCATTTTTATAGTTAAATTCCTTTTCTTTTTTTTTAAACTATCATCAATGTCACCTATGGGTTTTTCGTGCATTGGTATTGTTGTGCCCAAAATTCCCCACCTCCGCTTTCCAAATTAAAATTTGTGCGGGGTCCATTCAATGCTAACTCCTTATCGATCTTAGACCATTAGTGAGGGAACCTCCATGAAGCATACCCTCTTTCGAGCTCCTTAGCCTTAAAACTATCCCATCAAAACAATTGTAACCTTGCTTATATCCTTCTATGTCGTAGATAAAAAAATAGAGCTTTTCAATCCAATCAAAACTCTTCCTCTCTGTTTTCTAGACGTTGATGATGTATCAGATGTTTTCTCCCAATTTTCCTGAAATACTCTATATCAGAGTTTTGCAATCATAAATTAAAGAGGACTTAGTAATGACTAGGCTGATATTTTAGCAATCCTCCATTGTTGATGGCATAATGGAGAAATTTTCCCGCCTCCACAGATACCCGACAGTGGAGATCAAAATTTGGAGGAAATTGTTGTGAGAGATTTTGATATATATCGATTTCCCGATGTTGACTCGATAGGGGAAAAGTGTTGAACTTAGAGAGTTTCATGACCACATTTGATGCTATCTGACAACCATCCCCTCTCATATATTAGATTGGGCCATCCTTGTCAGAGCCTTTTCTTTAAACATTTCCATAAAGGGTGTATATTATCTCTGTCATGAGATCCTTCCACTTTATCTGACTTGATATGTCACTGTTAATTGTAGTGACTATAGAAGAGGCCTTACAACATTAATGCAAGGATATTCCTAGTCTACCTCATCGATCCCCTCACCCACTTGACATCAAGTCATTGTCTCGTGTGACAACTTTCTTGGGTGGTATTAACGACTAACTGCAACACATGAGTAGCTTGCCTCAATCAGCTTAGTAACTTCGCATTTGCATTAACACCCCTTATTACAATATTAAAGTCTTCATCTAGTTTTTATGCTATTGATATTTTATGTGAAGTATTCATCCTAGCCTTGCCTTTCACTCCCATAGTGTTGTGTAATTTCATTATTATTTAGCTCAATATACTCTCCCAACACTAAATCTTACACCCACTGATTGAAGGTTGTCTTTTACCTAGTTCAATTATGCTCCAAGTAAGTGATTATATTTGAATTCATTCTTTTTTATGAACTATATATCGTGAAGATCATGGTGGTTTTTGCATGCAAACTCGAAGATATTAAATCAATAGGATGTCTAAAACACGTAAGGGAAATGGAAAAAAGCTCAACATCACATAGCCCATAGTGATTCATACTCTTGTAAGTGAAATATCATAGTGGGAATCACTTGTTGTGTATAAAGTTAATAAAGGAAAAATAAGACCAAGGTCAAGGACACTTATTCCAAGCCGAATGTTGGGCCAAATATCATAGTGGGAATCACTTGTTGTGTATAATGGCTAAGGGGAAATTAGAAAAGGCAATGGAAAAGGATTTGAAAGGGAAAAATATATATTATTGATATTTTATTTATGAAAATAAAGGAAAATAGGAGAAAAGGGAGGTAAAAGGTCACATGTTTCAAGTGAGGAGGAAATTGAAGGCAAATTAAGGAAAAAAGAAGAAATTAGAGGCATCAATAATAAAAATACATCAATAATAAAAATATGGAATGTCATTCCTAGTTGAGAGGGGTCAAGGTCAAGTCCTGGTTTAAGTTTTGTTTTGGAAGCCTTGTTTCTACGTGATTCATCATTTCTGGAAGTTTCATTGAGTTCTGGACATGAGTGTAAGTCTTATCCCTAAAAAAGTGGCTCAAAATTCGAGGTCATTGGCATAGAATTGACTAAAAAGTCCACGATTGTTGGGAATCAACCCTATAGGAGTGATTGGGGGGTTACAGTTTCTTGGAGGCCTTGGAAAGGGAGCGGCTGAGGCTCTAGGTTAGTGAAACAAGGGGTTATCTCAAAGGTTAGACACTTAGAGGGGTTGGGTTCCTCTTGGAGGTCCTATGGCACCTAAGGGAGGTTAGTAAAGTATTAAGTTGTTGATTACATTTCCTTAAGGTCATATAGGAGGTTGAGTCTTATCATAGTGAGCCTCAGCTCATGTTTACCCTGAGGTAACTAGTGAAAGTGGGTAAATGTGGGAGGAGGCATTTACGGGGTGGTATCAGAGTGGGTTGCACTCTCTTTGGGTAAAATATGATGTTTTCATGGTTATGGTTTTCATGAATGGGGTCATGGTACACAATTGGTATGGTATTGCATGATGTTGTTATATTTATTTGATATATATATATATATATATATATAGATAGATAGATAGATATATTAGCATGATACATGCTAATGTGGAATGATTTTACAAATGAGATAAGCCTCCCCTAAACGTTAATGAGGTATGGTTTTGATTTTGGTATCTATTTGGTTTATCTAACATGGCCTACTCGCAGGAAGAAGATAACCATAGATGATGAGAAAATGGGATACTACAGTTCTTGTGAATCTCCTTATAGATCAATTAGGTAGCACATAGATGAGTATTCTCCTAGTATAGCAGATGCATTGAGGAGTTTGAGGGAAAAGATCAAAAGTCGTAAGGTAGAAAATGACAGGTTGGTTGAGGCTTAGGAAAGACTTGAAAGGGCTGAGGAAAAGCAGGTAGAAGTCAATGAAACAATTCTTCATAGTTTTTCAGATGGTAGAGATATGGACAATTTAACATCAGTCAATAGCAGGAAGAGAAAACTAATGGAGCATATGGTAGTAGGTCTCGATCTAGATACAAGTTGGATGAAGGGGATATAGTCAAAGGTGTC